>JBCEZW010000054.1:3835884-3846422 GCA_039654385.1 Cataglyphis altisquamis
TATATATATATATATATATATATATATATATATATATATATATATATTGTATGTATCGTAGGAACAATATTGAGACACGAAACTTACATCACGCAATGTTAAATGTAGTTGAAAATACTAGAAATGCGAAGGATATAAAAGCAGATGATAAAAGTAAGTAATTAAGTAAAAGATGTAAGTATTTTTCTTTTTCTTCGTTTTTAGCAGAAAAGAATTAGTTATTTTTAGTTATTAGTTAGTTATTTTTTCCTTTAGTTATTAATTTTATAAAGTCTATAGTAAGTCTTCATTTCTGGATTTAAATTTTGAATTCAATGAAGAAAGAGAGAGAGTGAGAAAAAAAGGGGGGAAAGAGAGAGAGAGAAAAAGGAGAGAGAGAGAGAGAGAGAGAGAGAGAGAGAGAGAGAGATTGCATAAGCTTCCACATATTCTTCTTTGTATCCAATACTGTTCCTATGATACGCACAATATATATACATACAGATTTGAATTTTCCATATGTGAAATATAAATCAAGAATATATAAAAGAATATATAAAACGCATTAAAAAAAATATTAATTATAGTAAATAAAAATAAGGTTTTGCAGGATTTTGGCACTTTTCCTAAATAGTGCTTTAAAATTTTATAGTTGACACCTCAAAACATGTTTCACAATTTTTATAGCTGCATTGTAAGTTTCTGTTTTAATCTATACAACTGCTAAATTATTATAAATTTTTACGATTATTATAAACTATACAATTCTCTAACCTAATAAAATCTGTAATTCAGCAACAATCATCGCCTTTTCCTCTTCATTTTGATTCAAATTTGAATTATTTTTTGTCAATAACAGATATTTTAATGCTCTCCGATAACATTATATTGCATAAGACAGCTTTCTATCCGAATAAACCATTAATTTTTACATTTCTCATTGCTTACATTCACATTTCGCTTGCTCACTGCTAAAAAAAATTAATTCAACTATTATATCAAAAAGTTAAATAAATCTTGTCCTCAAAATATTTAGTCCAAGAAAATAAATAACATTTATTATATAATTTACAAACAAAATTATTATCTTATTTTTCTTCTTTGACTAAAGCTTAACATTTCTATTTCAGGCTCTAATTCTGATGCTTTTAATTCAACTATACAGGGTCTTACACCACCCGTACACCCCTTTTCTTTCAAAAAGTAAGCATTTTAGAGAAAAACGTTTTGAACAAAAATTATATAGTTTTGAGGGGAACATAATGATGGTGTCATTGGTTTGACCTTAGATGGCAACGTTAAAGTCAAGTCAAGAACACCTTTCTTAAATAGATTCCCCTATTTTTAATTGAACATTCTTATAGCTTGTGTCGAGAGCTTTCCAAAACACTACAATAAAGTATTTTTTCATTAAGAATTTTTTGAGTTATTTTGCATTTAATCTGACATATTTTGATAAAAAATATAAAATATCTCAAAAATTATTTAGTTTTTGATAAGTATCGTAATACTTTTATGTACAGAATAATAAGATGAATCAAATGTGTAATCAAAGGTGTAAAGAAAAAATAAACAATTATTATAGAAAAATATATTGTATATTTTTTTTTAAAAACAATCATTTTCTGTATATCATTTAATTCATCTTATTATTCTGTACATAAAAGTATTACGATACAATTATCAAAAATTAAATAATTTTGGAGATATTTTATATTTTATATATGCTGGGATTTACTTGCAACTTTTGGCCGAATTTCTTGACGCACGCCTACTGCTCCCCCTCTTACCGCTCGTGTGTCTTAGTAATGTATCGCCAAGCGCTCGTAACTAAGGACTGCGTCACTTAGTCTCAGAAACGTGCGTGTGACAAATGTAATAGCGCAATACTTTAGTTAATTATACTATAAATTTTTATAATTTTTAATATATAATTTTATATATGTAATTAAGCAGCATATAAAATTTATATTAAAATATAAATTTATATTAAAATATGTCAGATTAAGTTACAAAATAACAAAAAATTCTTAATGAAAAAATACTTTATTATAATGTTTTGGAAAGCTCTCGAAATAATCTATAAGAATATGCAATAAAAAATAAGGGATTTCATTTAAGAAATTAAAGGTGTCCATGACTTGACCTTAACGATGCCATCCAAGGTGAAACTAACTTATGTTCCCCTCAAAACCATACAATTTTTATTCAAAACATTTTTCTCTAAAATGCTTAGTTTTTGAAAGAAAAGGGGTGTATGGGTGGTTTAGGACACCCTGTATATATATATATATATATATATATATATATATATATATATAATAACATAAGCATGCAACTCATTGTCTAGCCATTTGTAAGTGATGTAAAAATATTAATTACGCATTAATTACATTTATATATAAAATATACATAAACATTTACATTATCAGAACGAAAAGTTGCTAGTAATTATAAATACCCAAAATGTTTGTGGGCACTATACAGAAGTATTTCAATATAATTTTATTATTTCATTGTCTATATGAAGCTAATTAATAAAAATGTATATTCAATGCCATTATTTTTATATTTTTGATAAAATTTTTGCAAGATTTATTTTGCTATATCAACACAAATTTATTGCTTAGCCATTTAATAAATTAATATAAAAATATTAATTATGCATTAATTGCATTGATATATAATATACATGAGTTCCGTTTCCGGTGGGATAGAATGTACTCGTGGAATGGGAAAGGAGAGGAGAAATCGAAGGAGAGAGGAATAAAATGCGAGGAGAAGACCAAAGCAAGAGGTGCAAAGTGGAATAAGGAGAGAGAGAGGAAAATAAAGATAGAAAATTTGAAAGTTAGATAAAAAAGTGAGAGAGAGTGAGAGAATGAAGGAAGGGGGAGAAGAAGTTGGTCATGTAAAAGGTGAGGGTAAGGAACCGAGAGCTAGAGTTGGTAGAGAATGGATTGGTAAGGAAGATGGACGGAAACATAATGCAGAATTGCAGTAGAAAAGTAATGAAAAAAATTAAGAGAAAGATTAAGCAATTATCTTAGTGTAAATTTGTCTTATGCAATTTAAAGTTTACAAGAAATTTCTCTTCAATAATTATATCCCAAAGCCTTAGACGTATATTGTGCATTTAGTTATTATATATAAAATAACTATTTTAACTATATTACTATTTTAATTATATGCGATTTATTAAATATAATTTTTCTTAATATTAAATATAATAATAAAAATATTTTACAACATAAATTTTTATTCAGTTGGCACAATTTTTCAATGTCATTATTTTTGTAGAAAAACTAATTAATTATAGGAAAACTAATTTATATATTTAAATTTAAATAAACTTAAATAACTATTCTATACAAAAATATTGGATTAAATTGTTTTTATTTAAATAATAAAAGAAATAAATTTTATAGTATAAATTTTTATTCTTTTAGCGCAATTTTTTGATATCATTATATTCGAGGATGAGGCGAGAACTAATATTCTCGAATAATAACACGAGGTTTTAAAAGTTAATAAAAATACAAATTTAATTAATATCAAGAAAATGTCTATAATCAATCAAATGCACAATACAAAAATCGTATCCGTCTAAAATTAGCCGAAATTCAAATATATCTTATTTTAAGAAAGGCAAAACTGTAACGTGTCTATATCCGAGATAATAGAGCGACTGCGATAAGTCTCTTTGTTTCCCGTGCCTTTTTATCTGCTCCGACTTTCTAGAAAGTTCCTCTACGTGCAAAAGCGCTTTCTCGCATCTGAAGTGCGCGGACGGGAACTTTCCAGAAAATCGGAGGCTGATTCGGCAAATTGGTGATCGCTTTGCGCATATTGAGTGCGTGGGCGCCGATAATTGGGCGTTGATATCGAAAAACGCCGGTGTGTTTATCGTTGTCGCATGATACTGCGCATATGCGCGGATTACGCTAATGGCGCGTTACGTCAATGTACAAGTTAGATAAAACTTACTTTACTTAACTTAACTTACTTAGGTGCAATTCCGATCAAGCCGCCCGCCTCGTGTAGTGAAACGGATGACATATCTCACCTTTGCGCGCATTAGTTGCAATGACTGCGCTGCGGTGTTCGCTGGTGTGTATCTGTACAAGAATTTCGCGCCACAGTTACATAGTGTGTTGTGATATGTGTTGTGGAATGTCATGAATGAGTTAGTGTGTCTGTAGTGAATGGTAATGAATGAAGCGTGTAATCGTGTTCTCGTTTAGTATTATAAATTGTGAGTGTGCACGTGTGTTATGTCGACTTCATCCTGCGTACGAATCGGAAGCAGGACAAACTTCCGATTGCGAATCGATCGCTTGAATTCCGACCGTGCAAACCACGCGGACGAGTCCGTTGGCGCAGGGATGGACTGCGGTTATCCTTGGCCATTCCTTGGCGGTGTAGTCTCGTGTACAAGCAGACACAATTGTCCAGATGTAAACGACGCTAGTTTTTGTCACTTTGGTCTGGCGATTAATTCTTGGGGATATTTTTTTGTCTAGGGCGTCCAAAAGTGCTCCCTCATCTGCTGCAGCAGTTTCCAGCGTGACAGACGTGCTTCAGGAATATCGTGCAGTAAAGGCTTCGGAAGTGCGGTGATTGATGCGCCGATGAGTAAATGAGGAGTGCCAATAAGTCTTCAGTGTCATCTGTTAGCGAACATAGAAGTCTTGAGTTAAGGCATGCCTCAATCTGTGACAGCATTGCGTCTTTTCGTAGATGAGTGTAGTGTCTCCTATTACTCTCCGTAGGTGGTGTTTTATGGTTTTAACCGCTACTTCCCACAGGCCGCCAAAGTGAAGAGCTGCAGGTGGATTAAACCTTCACTACACTCTGCTATTCTCTATGTCCGCCATGTTCTCAGGATCATCAAGGTACGGAAGTAAACTTAAATAAACCTTTATTTTGAACGGTTGTACTTGAGTCAATTAATTGCAATTTTTTTTTTAAGTGTACAGTTTGAATCCAGCAGATTTAGCGCTTCTCGGTCTCCTGGAGTTCATAGCGGTGAGAGGATGAAAGATTCCTGTTTTGTCCTGTGACTCTTGCTGTCTCCGAAGTGCCACTTCCAGGTAAAACCATCATCTGGCCCAAGCGGTTACTCTGCGAAGTTTATGAAAGGTAGAATAGCGTGTCAACAGGTGATGTTCTTCCAGCTCCGTAGCCGTTGTCGCTGCCATTGTCACCACCGATTGCTTAACCTTGCAGTCCGTTGGCGTGTCTGCTGGTGGCTCAAGCGTCCCTGTTGTGGCATTGCAAAGGAAGGCAAGTCTCACCACAACCAGTAATTCTCAAGGTCCCTTGGATAAAGATTTTGCGATGCAAAGTCAGTTGAATTGTTGTCGCCCGAGAGATGATTCCAGCGTGCATCAGGTGTCAGCCGCTGGATTTCGGCAACTCTGTTCGCCACGAAGTGTTCCATTTGGATAGGTGATCGTGAATCCATCCCAATGTTACCATGGAGTCTGTCCACAGAAATGTCAGCGTTGTCTAAAGTTTGAGTACCGCGCAAATCCGTGCGGATGCGTCTCTGGCAAATCAATGCCAGAGTGTTCATCTATTGTTCTTTCGGTCAGCATCCTTCGAATCTTTATTTGAGTGAACACAGGTAAGTCATCGCAAAATCTTTTCCACATCCTTGCCTCGTGATCCGGCAGAGAGTCATTCTAGTCGATTTCTAATAATCATGCTGTCTGAATATGATTTTTGTTTTTATGGTTATAGGGCGTCAATCATCCAAGTCGTAAAGCTGCGCAGTCTGTGATAAGATGGTCCTTTTGATAATGGCATCATCTTTCAGTGGTTTGACAGTGAATGCAAAGTTGTCTTCCACCGGATTCTAGTGAAGTCCCAGGATGGAGTGACTAATATCCTCTAGTTTCCACGACCGCGTGTCGCACTGCATTCAATCCCTCTCAGGTACGTGTTCCAGTAACTTCTCGCAATTGGAGGCCCATTTTTTCAGCGAAAAGCCACTGCACAACTGTTTTACATACTTGAATTTGCATCTCTTGTGTTTTTCCGATGATGTCCGCTTCGGTCAGCACGTCATCCACATACACGTCGTTGAGGATCACTGTTGATTTCATCAGAAGGTTTTATCACGGGCCAGCTGTGGAGTGATCGCACTGCAAGAAACTGAGCGCATGCTAGTCCGTAAGTCACAGTGTTCAGATTAAATTCTGCGATTTTCAAATTGTTATCGATTCTCTACAGTATTCTTTGCAGATCCCTGTCATCCTCGTGGAAGAATATCTATCTGTACATCTTCTCGATGTCGGCAGCTACCACGAATCGATCCATTGCCAGCGCAAGAGGATGTCACCCAAGGCTAGCAGTAAATTTTTCCCATCAGGAGGTGCTCGTTGAGTGACGTGTCTGAAGGAATGGTTCATGAGTCATGAATACGACCCTCAATCGTGTGGACATGCTGGACTCCTCTAGTACCTCATGGTGAGGTAGGTAACAAATCCTTTTTATCGTGTGCGCATCTGCCGGTACTCGTGTCATGTGCGTAATCTCTTCGTAAGTACTCATGAAATCCTTGTACAGCTTACAGAATTGCGCATCTTTCTGAAACTTCCTCTCGCTGCGAAGGAGCGATCAAATTGCTGCCACTCGTGTCTCGGTGAAGTCTGGAAACATTGGTCGCCATCTGGAAGACGGACCACATAGCGACCATCCGCGGTTCTTGTGTGTGTATGTAGACAAATAACTCCTCACACTCCTGTTTTTTACTGATGAGAAGCGTGAGAGAAGAAGAAAGGTCCTTCTGCTCCCAAAATCTCCTGACGAGGGCGAAGAGAGACTTGTCGACGGTGCACTTGTGCATCATTATTTTCTCTTCATGCATCGCTGTCCTGATTCTCCCCGCTAAGATCCAATCAAATATAATTTTTTGTGCCACAGATGCAATCTGGAATCCTTGCGCATTCCGTCGCACAAGATGCTGGTGTAATCGACTCCCAGCAGCACATCATTGCAGTCCGGCGAAGCGAGGTCAGGATCTGCGAGCTCGAGACATTGGATGTGCGATTGGCACGTCCGATGAGGCCAAATATCTTGTGAGGCGCGGCAGAATAAGAGCTGACGTCTTCATGGTAATCCTCCCAACTTGTGGCCACACTAATGAAGACGCGGTTTCTTGCAACGCCTGTTGCTGATTTCTGACGCCAAACATTGCAACAGAGGTATGTTGACGTGGAAGTCTCAACCGTTAAACCAATTTCTTCGTGATAATGATAGCCTCTGATCGTTGGTCGATTAACGCTCTTGCGTCTTGCAAGTTTCCGTATCGGTCGGCGATTCGGACACGTGCTGTTGTCAAGAGCACGAACATGCAGCGTTGTGCACAACGTGTGACATCCTCACAGCGTCTTCGTTCATCGGAGCCTTCCGGAATGCGTTGTAGAATGAGGTATGATGCTTTACGGAGCACACTGAATATAACCTCTTTGATAGATAGTCGTTAATCTTGTGTTTCCCCAAGCAGTTCGCGCAGAAGTGATTGATGCCCACGAACTGTCGGCGATCTTAAGCAGACTTGCTCCTGAACTCGCTGCACATCATGAGTGCATGGTCTCCTTTGCAGAGAAGGCACCGCGCGGATTCGGGATCTCGCTTCTGCTGCACATGGTGAGTGCGTGCTGTTTTTCCAGCGGTCTCGCTTGACTTCGTCGCGACGGACTCGCTTTTTTCTGGATTTAGCGCTTCTAACATTTGTACTCGTCGTTCTAAGAACCATTTGAGGGTGAAAAACGTAGGCGAATTTGACGAGTCACTCACGGAATTTTCCCATTCCTGGTAAGTTCGACTATCGAGGAGTTCCATCTCTGAGAACACGAAGAGAAAGAACTTCACTACTAGATATGGGACGACCGAACTCTCTAAGGTGTCTGCTAAGGACACGCTGTGGATGATCTTTCGCAGCTCTGTCATGGATTTCGATTTCATTTTCGACAACGAGGTAAATTTTGTCAAACACGATCTCACTAACAGTTGCTTATTCTCGTATTATAGTATTGTCCACGCGCGCTGATAGTTTTCCGCAGTTATTGGTAGATTTTTAATAGCGATTCTGCATCTGATTTCAAGCTTACCTTGAGGTAATGGAGTTTCTCTACCTCACTGAGACTGCTATCCTTTGATGGATTGGAATAGATCTTGGAAAGCGGGCCAGATCTCCTACTTTCCTGAAAATTGCGGTAGCTGTATCCTGGACAGCGTGGTTCGCGGAGACGACGAATCGGTCCTTATCGTAGTGGATGTAGCAGTCACACTTGGCTGAGCCAGACACGCGATGTAATTCAGAAGCCCTTTTTGCCTGAGGTAAGTTTCTTCCACAATACCGACATAATCCTTCCTAATGTAGTCCGTTTTTTTCGCCTGCCTGTGGACTGTACGGAGAGTCTCGTGCTGAGTCTCAAATTTGGACCAACAACTATTCAAAACTCGCTAAACGAGACTGAATGGCGTCCACCCATGGTAATATTTGTCTGACCCAATTTTTTAAAATTGTCCACAGTTTGAGAAATGCGACTGTGCAACTCCTGCTGGCCTTAAACTAGGTCTTCAATTTCCTTTTCCATTTTTCAGGAGGATATTCTCGCGAAGAATCGTGGAACCAGCGCATTAAGACACTCACTACACTCACAGTCGTCACGTGGAAGCAATCCGACAGATCCGGCTCGAAAGACCAAAAATGTTCGAGAATGAGGCGAGAACTAGGATTCTCGAAAAATCACACAAGATTTTAACAAGAATACAAATTTAATTAATAACAAGAAAATGTCTATAAAAATAAATCAAATCCTCAATACAAATCGTGTCCGTGTAAAATTAGTCGAAATTCAAATATATCTTATTTTCAGAAAGGCAAAGCTGTGACGTGACTATACCCGAGATAATAGAGCGACTGCGATAAGTCTCTTTGTCTCCCGTGCCTTTTTATCAGCTCCGACTTTTTAGAAAGTTCCTCCATGTCGATAATTGTGCGCTGATATCGGAAGGTGCATCTATCACACGTTGTCGCGCATGATATCGCGCGTGTGCGCGGATTACGTCATGCTAATGGCGCGTCGCGCCAATATACGAGTTAGATAACACTCACGTTAGGCGCAATTTCGAACACATTATTTTTGCAGGAAATTTAAATAAATATTTTATACAAAAGTATTTTAATTTAAAATGTTTTTATTTAAATATAATTTTTTTTTCGCATAGCGCGTGTACTTGGCGTTTTTTTACTCCTTTTTTTAAAATAATTTTTTTAGAATATGTATAACATTGTAATTTCTTAACAGCCACAATAAAGATTTGTTCATATAAAATACATATAAAATACAAATAAACTTTATATACATGCAGCGTTCGCACGTTATATAATTATTAGCTTACTGTTATCAAAAACATAGCCAGTCAAAATCTCCAAATATTTCTTTGATGCTTCTATAATAATTTTCTAACAATGTATTTATTGCAAATATAATATATTAATTAATAGAGCACAAATTCACTCCATTAGCAAATATTCGCTCAATTGCACTAACATAACCTAACTTTGCCAATATAACATCAATTAAAAGAAATCACTTCTTTTTCCTGCACTATTCCGAATTATTATGTTTTCTATTTTGACATTTCTCTTCTTTGTTGCTGCATATTCCGCGATACTCTTATCACTTTTAATTTTTTTAGTGCGTTATTCCGCGATATAAATTCTTATAATCTTAACATTTGTTATCCGCGATATATACTCTTATAATCTTACATTATTATTTTATATAGGGTGGTCCCGAACGTTCTAGCCAGACTGAGATCTTATAGGAAATTTAATTCTAAACAAAAAACCAAAAGTTCAATCATAAAACGCGAAATATTCAAATATTAGGATCTACAATAGGTGTAGTAAATCTCAAGTCTTAAGAAATTAATCAATTACAATGTGAGGAGAATAATCAATTTTTATTTATTTATTCGTAATTTTCTTATGGCTTAAGACCTACTATATCTATTATAGATCCGGGCTTATTAAAATAGATGCAAACCAAATTACTCGTTTTTTATGACTTAGTATGATTTTTTTTATATTAGTACTATATTTATGACTAAGTAATAATTTTTTTTATATTAGTACTATATTTTTTTATATTAATTTTATATTTTATTATATTAATATTATGTTTTTTAATATTATACTTTTTTATATTATAAAATAAATATATACAAAGTGAAAAAAATTATAAAATATAAAAAAAATTGTGCGTTTATATGTGTTAATAACTACAAGTAATATAGGGGCCACTATAGCGAGACAGGAATGTCCCCCCTTTCCCCCTTGGCGCCAGCCCCCCGCTGTAATCCCTTCCCCCCTGTCCCCCTAGGCAGGTACCTGAGAAAAAAAGAGTGGGGACTCGTGGACGTACACGAGTCGATTTTTTAATTTTAAAATTTTTTTAAAAATGGGGGGAGTCGTGGACGTGCACGAGGCAGTTTTTTTTATTTTTTATTTTTTCCTGGGCTGGAAATACTCGGGCTGG
>JBCEZW010000054.1:3846522-3858153 GCA_039654385.1 Cataglyphis altisquamis
TCAGTTAGCCCACCGCACTAGGACCCCGACCAGAAAAGCAGAGGACCCAGGTTCCAGCCCGAGTATTTCCAGCCCAGAAAAAAATAAAAAATAAAAAAAACTGCCTCGTGCACGTCCACGACTCCCCCCATTCTTAAAAAAATTTTAAAATTAAAAAATCGACTCGTGTACGTCCACGAGTCCCCACTCTTTTTTTTTCAGGTACCTACCTAGGGGGACAGGGGGGGAAGGGATCACAGCGGGGGGCTGGCGCCAAGGGGGAAAGGGGGGGGACATTCCTGTCTCGCTATAGTGGCCCCTATACTACTACTACACAACCTTACACAAATAAATCTTTTTTGGACTGGCAGTTATCACATCCCATATTATTTAACCACACATTTTGTTTCTTTTCACTTCCTTTTCTTTTGGGAAGCTACACATTTTAATTCCCTGTGTTGATAAATTTTTACAATATTTGGCAACCAGACATTTTAATACTACAATAGAGGATAGAGGTTAATATAATTTATACGTATGTCAAAAAATTGTATTAATTTGCACAAATATTATTATGCATTTATCTATTTATGTTTTAAAAGATATTAATCATAAATATAAAACACATAAACTTACTTTTCTTTTAATATACTTCATAAATTGTGCAAATGGCAAATCTTTGCTTGTGTTGTCACTTTTAAATCATATTTAAGGGAAACTTTTGCTTTAAATCCAAACATGGTGAAGCCAATTAAAAATCAGGCATACGGTGTGCAGACCAGTTCTCTGACTCTTTCTTATACCACCCATACTGAATGGTGGCAAAATAATGACGCCGGCAACTACATGGTGCTAGTGGGATACCTTGTCTAAAGTCACTAAATTACTTGTCAATCTAGTGACTTTAACTTTGTCCATGATGTACACAATCTTATCTGCTTCAAAATTTACGCTTTGTTTCGTTTGTATTTTAACTGACATATATATAAATTCAAGCCAAAGCTTAACTAGAGTTATTTTAACAATACATATATTAATGTTTATGTATATTTTAGAATAAGTGGAAGTAAATCGGCCGAGGTATCCTACTAGCGCCACGTAATGGACGGCGTCAGCCGTTTATTGATATCAGCCATTATATATGTAATCAGCTACAAGTTTCATATGCTCTGTCCTTATGGGTGTTTATGAAAAGTAATCGAATTTTCAATCGGATCGAACAGTGGTATTCAATCAGTTCATATCGAAATATTCTCTAGATTTGAATCATGTTTGCGTTGCCTCAGCAATAATCGGATTAAATATGAGATTTAATAAATCGTAAGAAATAAGTCTCAAGAAAACATAAGTTTAATAAAAGTAGAGAAATAGTTACGTGTAACTCATTATTATTTTAAACTACATTATTTTAAATATTAACATTTTATTTTCTCTAAAATATTTATTAATAATAGAAATATATACATTTTACTAATAAATTACTAAAAAATTCTGGAAAAAAATAAATTGTTCATAATCGCTCAGTATAATAATTGTTATCTATAATTTAAATAAAATAATATTTTTTCAAAAACAATTTGAAGACAGATATAAGTGTAAATGAGAATAAATTCATTGAGCAACATTATGGTAGATATATTATAAAACTGAAAATAAATTTTTCAGTTAAGGAAAGTTTATTCAATACATATTTTTTACTTTTAGTTATTGTGCACATATTTAAAATAAAAAAACATATTATTTCAATAAGTATATTTTTATGATTTTTGGAAAATTATAACTTAGAAACAAATTTTTTGTCAGTTTTATGATATACCAAAATAGTCTTGTTCAATGGAAATAGATCTATCTTCATTTGTACTTTTAGCTGTGTTTTCAAGCTGCTTCTGAAAAAATATCATTTTATTTAAATTATAAATAGCAATTAATACAATCAGATTGTAACGATGCATCCCCCCATTGTTCTCGACATGTCGCCCGTCGAAAGTCTGCCACCCGGCGAACACCAGCCGAGCAGGGGCAGAGGCGCTTAATGCCTTATTTTTAACAAACCTATATATGGCCGTTATACAGTAATACGATCGCCGAGCAGCGCCGCGCACTCCCGAAGAGCGCCGAGCGCCATAAGCTAAAAATCCTACGTCGTTTCCTCTAACGTTCCCCCGAGGGGGACGTTAAATGACGCGGATATCGTTACACGACGGGTATAAAAAGCCCGACAGATCTCTGATCTGTACCAGACCGATACCTGATTCCGCTCGAGCAGTACGCCCGAAAAATTAGACACCGCTTCGAAATCGTCAGAAGACAGGGGACAGGAGATTGACGTGTTCGCAGCGTCCGTCGAGAATTCTCGATTATCTGCTCCAGAGACGAATCCTTCCGAAAACCTCCGTATAGACAGAGAGCGGACAAGTTCGCCGCTTTTTTCGAGCATACTCGAGCCTTACGGTCCTAACACCTGACCATCCGAATTCTGCGTACAGACGTATCCCCCGAACCTTTCTGGAAACTGCAGCCGACCACCCGGCTAGACGCATCGCACCGCGAGATACTGTGTACGATCTCGCGCTTTCTAATAAACGCATCTCGCCACGAGATATTGTATGCGATCTCGCGCTTTATAATATATGCTCGCGAAATACTATTGTAGCGGTTTCGCCGCCCGCACTACCGCGCGCTCCGTGCCTAAGCACGCGCTGACAACACGCGCCCGCCTCACTGCACGCGCCCCGCGTCCCCAAGCACGACGCGCCAGTGAGCTGGGACCTTTAACTAGACACGTAAAAGACTATCTAGACTCGCATCATAACACCGCAACTATTATCTCAATTTTATATCAGCTGACCATTATCGAAGAGACAAATAAAAGATATTCATTACATCTCTCGTCTCCTCAACTGTATTTCATCCCTTCATGAATGATCCCAGTTGCACTATCCGCGCACGCGAACCGCTCATGAAGCGGCCCGTTACAAGATTATGAAAAATTTCTTTCCATTTTATCAATAAAACGTATACACTTTTATTATTAATAAATATTTTAGAGAAAATAAAGTGTTAATGTTTAGAATAATATAGTTTAAATAATATAGTTTAAAATAATAATGCGGTACGTATCTATTTCTCTATTTTTATTAAACTTGTGTTCCTTTTCCACTTGTTTCTCACGATTTATTAAATCTCAAAATTAATGCGATTATTGCTGAGACAACGCTAACATAATCCGATTAATTTAGGGAATTTTCGATAAACTGATTGAGTACTATTGCTTGGTCCGATTTTAAATCCGATTACTTGTTGTATATATACATGGTGTCCTCCTAAACTACCCATACACTCCTTTTCTTTCGAAAACTAAGCATTTTAAAGAAAAACGTTTTGAACAACAATTGTATGGTTTTAAGGGAAACATAAGATGGTGTCATTGGTTTGACCTAGGATGACATCGTGAAAGTCAAGTCAAGGACACCTTTAATTTCTTAAATAAAATCCCCTATTTTTTGCATATTCTTATAGCTTATGTGGAGAGCTTTCCAAAACACTATAATAAAGTATTTTTTCATTAAGAATTTTTGGAATTATTTTGTATCTTAATCTGACATATTTTAATATAAAATATAAAATATCTCAAATATTATTTAGTTTTCGATAATTGTATCGTAATACTTTTATGTACAGAATAATAAAATGAATCAAAGATGTAAAGAAAAAATAATTGTTATAGAAAAATTTATTGCAAATAATTGCACACTTTTTTTAAAAATAATTATTTTCTTTACACCATTTGATTCATCTTATTATTCTGTACATAAAAGTATTACGATACAATTATCAAAAATTAAATAATTTTTGAGATATTTTATATTAAAATATGTCAGATTAAGATACAAAATAACTCAAAAAATTCTTAATAAAAAAATATTTTATTATAGTGTTTTGAAAAACTCTCGAGATAAACTACAAGAATATGCAATAAAAAATGCGGGTTTCCATTTAATAAACAGAAGTTGACCTTTAAATGACCTTGAAAATGACTGTCAAATCCAAGGTCACTATAAGATAGTCCCCTTTGTTCCTTACAACTTTTATGCGAGTCGTTTTCCTTCAAACGTTGATCCTGAAAAGTTATAAGGGTGTAACTTTTAAAATGGGACATCCTGATATATATATATATATATATATATATATATATATATATTAAACATTATTTATACTGAAACAAGCTATCATCATGGGTTATCGTGATTTATCATTTTTAAATAGAAAATCAGTCAAAAGACAGAAAAAAAATAAATAGAAATAAGGGAGTAATGGGGAAAGGGAAAGATAAAGATAGACAAAAAGAAGAATGTAAGAGAGAACAAAAAAGAAAGATAAAAAAGGGTAGAGTAATATATCACATATAATCAGTTTATATTCAATTTCTTTTCTTTTTTAAGTCATTTATATTATTCACTGTATTCATAATATATATAAAATATATGTAGAAGCATTACATAACATTAAAAAACATTAAAAACATTAAAAAGCATTAAAAACATTAAAAAGCATTAAAAACATTAAAAAGCATTAAAAACTTTAAAATAATTAAAATAATTAAAATATTTACTTTGTCTTAAAAATGATAATATTAGTAAAAGTATTTTAATAATTAATAAGTGATAGATAATTAAATTTTTTATCTTGGGTTTTTTTCAGCAAAAATATCAATATTTTAAAAATTACAATACAAGAAATAATTGTAAAATAAATTTAATAAAAATGATCATTTGTTGTTTATAATTTATAGTTTAGCAACAATATTTACCAAAGAAATGTTGATATTCTTGATTTTTGGAGTTAAATAAAAACGGCTCACTGTAGTTAAAAAAATTAAAAGACATTATAATTAATTCATCTGGTTTCTGATATAACGGTGTTATATGTTCGTCAGGAAGGTAGATTTTGGTTAACTGATCCACACAAAGGCCATTTTCACATTCTGTAGCATTCGGTGGATTAAACTGAAATGTTTACGAAACTAAATCAATAACCTTTTATAAGAATAATATATATAATGTGCTTATGTATTAAAAATAATTAACATATAATTATAAATAATTAACATACAATTACATATAAAAAAATAATTACATATGCAAAAAAGTATATTTTTTACTCTGGTATCACTGTTGAGATATATTTTATAGAGTGCAGATATAAGTCAATAGCATTTTAAATCTAGAAAAAATCACTTTTGGTTTTTGAGATATATCAGTTTACAAAGAAAATATTATAAAAATAAAATAGAAAAAGAAAATAAAGAGACGAAAAAAAAGAGATAAATTTTTTTCCTGTTGGATTCTCTATAAATAGATATTTTCTAATCAGAAAACCTCTTGGATATAATTCAGAACAGTGACTTTGACAATATATGTCAAGCTGAAGGCCATTGAGATGGGTCCCTTTTTGTAAAGTTTTACCTTAATTAAATAATATTAAAAAATTAAAAATATTTTTATTATATAATTTATATTTTTTATAATATCATTATATTATTATTAAATATTCTTAGAATATTATATTAAATGTAATCATATTATTGTTATATTTAAGTTAATTTTTTTATTCTTTAATTTAAGAATTTATAAAAAAATACAAGTTCGTAATCTTTTTATTTAAATAAATATAAATTATTTATAATTTTCTTATTTTATTTCTTTTTACATTATTATGCTTTCCCTAACAATTTCTATTGGTTCCGCCATGTTTTTTTCAAACTTCGTTTCGACCATTAAAAAAAAAACACGTACTATGGCCAGACTCAATTCAGACTTGCACAAATGTAGGCCTTTAGTTTAGATGCGGTTACCATAGTAATTTTTCAATCAATCAATCGCTAACTGCAAAGCGTTGCTCAATATAACTCAGAACAACAATACAACTCAGATTGCTAGCGCAATCTTTCGTCGAAAGCAGCAAACGGACTTGACGTTTTATTTTATATTGTATTATATATACCAATAATAATGACGTCGATGTTTCTTAAACAAAATTTTCACGTATGAAACTTTGGTAATAACTCTGATCATAAATCATATAGATAAAAAATAAAGACATTTTCCTTATATAATTAAGACCCAAGTTATTCATTAAGCCTATTAAAAACTCGATTGGCCCAGTCACTGTGAACCATAATTATGAGGTACTTGCAATTGACTGACTCGTGTATAAATACTCGTTGTGCCTCGCTATACTTGGCGCGAGACATTACCGTGTGTGAAAAATGTCATACGTGTTGAAAGGTATGACACAAACATTGCCATACAGAGAATGTCAACAGATATTAAAGAGCTGGAGCTTTTTAGAGAAGAACAGAAATGGTCAGATTCATAAAAAAGGGTGAAATCACAGCTATTTCGGTAAATATCATATTTGTCCCAGTGAGTTTCGCATTCCAGTCGGACATAAGGTAATACTCAGTGAAATACAGAAATTCATTGCTAACAAGGAGCTCTTCACGGATAAAATTTATTTCATGCTTGAGTTAAGTACTTGAAAAATCCAACTTCCAAAATTAACAAAAATGAAATTCACTATGAATCAGAAACGAAAAGTCTGTGCAAGTCGAGTAGCAAGTGAACCTCAAAATGAAGATTCCTCGCCAAGCTTTTCGCAGCATGCCAGTAATGGATCAAATCCAGACACTCCTATTGATATCAATTTGAACGCTGAGCATGTCAGTTTTCATACCTTAATAATGGTATGGTTGAAAAAACAAAATAAAGTAAGTATATAATTTAATACAAATATGTATCTAATTTTTATATAAGTACACGAAGAAAACTGCTATGTTTGTTAAATCCCTACTCTTTATGGTTAAAAAACAAAGTTATGTGAATTTAAGTTAAATAAATATTGTATTAAAAATTGTTATTGTTACATCTTAATCCATATAATTCTCACAGTTGTGATATGTAATATTTAGTTGGTACATTCTGAATATATAATTGCTTCAACAATATGAATATTGCTGTCTCTCTATTGTGATCTGCAGAACAAATATTATAGTTGAGAGATCCGTAGAATTTAGTTGCGCCATGCAGCACTAAGAGTTTCATTCCAATACTTATGAACAAGCAGCAAAAAAAACCAGTGTATCACATTGAGAGCACTATGATTTTTACAACCCTTTCGTATACATGAGCAAAAAATAATACTCATATGTTACTATAATTGGCTAAGTGATATCATTAATATTTTCTCTCTGTAAATAATAATAACCAAAATTAAAATAATTATAAATATTAAATTAAAATTTCCAAAAATTATTTATTATTTAAGTAAAGAAATCAAAAAGCAAGTTGTTAAGAAATTTTTGCTTGCTTCTGTAGAAATAACTATTGTTGAAGAAGGAATAAATGCTTCGGAGAGCTCTACTTGCTAAAGACGAGGCTAATATTATTTGCTCTATATGTCAGAAAAAGACAAAAGCCCATAAACTCGAATATGGGAAATAAGGAAAAATGAGATAAGTGAAATTAAATTTTGAGAGACTCTTCAAATCTCATTTTTTCAATCGGGCAGTCCTCGTGATACACAGATACATAGCAGTAATTATCCTACTGGAAAGACAAAGCAAGTCCCTTTTATGAACTTTTTTTGCAATCTTTTTCAGGAAATCAGCTTAAAGACAATGAATTGATGAATGAATTCCAAGAAGAATATCAGAGTCAAGATGAAAATGACATTGATGTTAGAATCGTCAAAGGAAGAAATATTCTGCAATAGATTCTGTCAAATATGGCATCTCGGAGGTATCACTGAAACAACGAGTTTAGCGGGAATAACTTCTTGAAGTAATCAAGGCGCATATTGCTTCAAGAAAACACTCTCCATCACGTGCCAATAGCTTTAAAATCTTGAACAAAACTATAAAACATAAGAATAAAAGATCTCGAATATACAAGGCACAGAGATTACGCTACAGATTTATTACAAAAAATCAAACTCGAATATCGTAATTTTTTAGAATTTTAAACAACATTGACCTAATTTTACAAAAAAATATAAAGAGTTAAAAATATGTTTAGAGAATGCTTTATTAATTAGAGAAGAAACATCGGAAGAAAATGTTAGAAAAAATTATGATGAGAAAAATACTTTTTTATTATAAATATTAATTAATTCTGCTAAAAAGAATGTAAACATGTCAAACCAAATGTCAAATCCTAGTTTTAGATACTAGTAAGTCTCTCAAATTATTTTTGACATATTTATGCTTGGAGGGAGATTACTATACGAAACACTGTATAAGAATCTTTTTCCTATTTTTGTAAACAGATACTTGCAAAAGAATGGACAAAAAATGATTGAGGGAGAATTACGTTGTGATCAATTGAAATCTTACTTATGTGAAAAAAACTTGCTTTTTACTGTGTGGATCTCGGAGAATGTTACAAGAATAACTGGTAAAATTCAATATGATCTTTTAACAAATCAATAGGATTAATTTTACCACTTAATGAGCATGGAATGCCTATTCGATCATTTTTAGCCAAATCAGCCAAGGAAATTGAACATAATTTCAGTGATAAAAAGAGCCATTAATTTATGCCATTATGGCACATCCAATTGCAGAACATTTTAATCTATTTCATTTGTCATTATTCGGTACTGATAATAGATTTATGACCTAGGATGTCACTAAACTGGAAATTCATTCTTAAAGAACTAGTTACATTTGGAATAACTGTAACTCGGATTTTTATCAGATGGAAACCCTCGTTTATTAAAAACAATGTTACGCTTAAACACGCGCGTCTTGAAATGTGTGCAAGTTTCTTTGTTTTTTAAACAAACAAACTAACGAAAGAATCAGTTAGATTGGACGATTGACGGCGCTGGCGGGGTGCGTGATGTGAAATAAACACGCTTTGATTGTGCCATCGCGCGTCTTGTTGCTATTGGCATTCAAGTTGCGACTGGCATTATTTTTTTTGTTGTCATAGTGCATACAGTCCCACAATTTTTGCGAGATTCCGTATATTTGAATTGTCATCGGTGAAATTAAAATAAAAGTGCGGGATCTCGCGAGATTGCGTGATCTCTATTTGCGAGATTGCAACTTTTATATTGCATTATATATATAGCATTAATTTTTGATATTTATTTTGCATATGAAACTTTTCTAATTTTAGTTACTGTATATACAAATTGTTTATTTTATTAGTTGATAGCATTGATAATTCTAAGTTATTTCTATATTCCAACGTTTTTTTCTTGTATATTCTGTCCCATTGTTCATTATATTATAACTCTTTTTGTCGTGTTAAGAATAAATCGAAGGAATCATTGTGCAATCGTATCTGATTTATTTTAGAGTTGCTTCCTGCACAAATAAGTTTTTAACAAGTTAGGGTTCAGGATTGAAATAAAATAACAATTCATTTAAGATGAGCGTTGAAACGAAGTACGCCATAATTAAACTAAACAATATGAACTTACTTCGTATGAAAGTTTAAAATGCAGTTGCTTCTGATGAAAGTGCATGGAAAAATATCATTCCAGATCCATCGAATTCAATGATGGAAGCATGAAATAAGAAGGATTCTGTTGCATATGCAACTATCGACTTGAATATGGAGGACGAGCACGAACTTAATACAACCACAAAAACAATGAAGTCCGCATGAGAAGAGTAAATCAAAAGTTTGGTGCGACTAATAAAGCGTCTTATGAGTATTAAATTGGACACGTAGATTTAGAAATGTACGTGTAACCGAAGCATTTCAATAATTATATGATATTGGCAACGAGATGAATGACATTGTAGTACTGTTAGATAATTTGCCAAAATGTTTTGATACTTTAGTAACAATAGAAGTATCAAATAACATTAGAGTAATAACATTAGAATCAAGAGAAAGTAAATTGATGACGACCATAATAAAGCTACGTTTATTGGACGAATGGAAGAAACGTAAAAATACACATTCTAACGAAGCAGATGGTGTAATGGTTTTACACCATTGGTGAGTACTAATAAGATAAGTAATGACCGACATCGTATATTACTTCTGCAAAGAAACATTTTGCATTTCAAACTAAAGTGTCTAAAGTACAAGAAGTCCTTGAAGGATAAAAAAAAAGAAAAGAAAAGAGCGGTGCTAGCAAGCAACATGCAAATTTAATAGAAGGATCGCAAAATAATGATTTTTATATTTAACTTCAAAATTCAAACATAAATGGATAGTTGATTTAGATGCAATATTTAGATGCAATATCGCACATCATATTCAACAGAAGCATGTTTGCCGAAATTGACAAGAATCATCAAGAGAAGATTTTCGTTGCTAACGGACAACATATGGCAGTTAAGGAAATCACAGGTGCAGCACTCATCTACATAGTAAACACTGATGAAAAAAGGCGGTCAATTAAAATTCAGGACATATTTTATGTACCATTGATAAATGGAAATTTGTTGTCAGTTTGTAAGCTTGTAATAATGTGATTGGTTTAATGTCAATTTTTTGGAATGAAAATTGTAATATCATGCATCAAGATATTCAAATAGTCACAACAGAATTATAGAATTATAGAATAACTTGTGTGTATTGAAGGAAGTCAACGAGATGCTGTTAATCAATGATGAAGATCATTCAAAGAATTGTATACACTAATAACACAAATGATGTGGACATCAAGATTTGGACGTGGTAAAGCGCTTAACACGTTTGCGACGGGATGTACCACCGATGGTACATTCTTGTCTGTCCCATGGGACGGGATGAGTCATCGGTGGTACATACACAATTGTCCCATCGGGCGGATTGAGCCACCGGTACATGAACTATTTTCGCGTCATAAAATTTAAATAACTGATTATTTATTAAAAATTTTATATGTATCTTTACATATATTTCTTTTCATGAATTTCTTTAAAACGTTTCAAACACATAACTGGTTGATTGTCTCAAAGAGGACAAAAAGTTGTAACGCGCTTAGCTTTTTTGTTATGGAGACGCCTACTTTTTCAGATAATTTTTTATAACATTCTTTGCAAAGCCCGGATATTTTTCTAAATAATGATGATCCTTATGTTTTATTTGCCTTATTGGCATTTAGTTAGCTGCTATTAATTCGTCAATAATTATTTCTCTGAATTTTAAAATGCTTAATTGGCGACTGCTCCATTTTTTGTGCATGTAATACGCATTTACAACTTCTGTACCGCAAAGCAGCTATAGTACAATTTTTTTTATACCATTTTAGTGTTTTTCTTAAGCAATTATAATAGGATGACATTTGATCTGACAAATCAACACCTTTTTTGCATTTTTATAATCAAAAACGAGATCAGGTTCTTTTTTCCAGCTTTTCCTTCGATTAGTATACATTTATGATTTTTCTGAGTTGTTAACATGGAAACTGTTCTTTTATCGATCCACTTGACGAATTTTATGCCTGAATTATTTTTAACGGCCATAATTTTCCTACGTTTTTGTTTTGTTTTTGCTTCTACTGGCAAAAATTTTCGGTTTTTCTGCACTATTCCGCAAAAATACGTTTTTTTTTGTGACAGTGATTGTGCTAAAGGAATACTGGAATAATAGCTGTCTGTATACAAAGTTCGATGTTCAAATAATAAGCCATCCATCAGTTTTT
>JBCEZW010000054.1:3858885-3890084 GCA_039654385.1 Cataglyphis altisquamis
TTTATTTCGATTGTTTATATTCACAAAAGATGAACAATGTTGAATAAACGAGCATATGATTAATTTCGAATTCCGAATGAAAAAATAGATCACTTCTTAAGTGCCATCTCTGAGTCTGAAGTGTAACACCAAGGAGAAAATAAATGCATACATAATTTCGAATTAGCCCCGCCAGATGGAAGAAAGCGAGAAACAACGCCGCCTTACGGCGGGGACACTAAATATTGGCCCCGTTGCGAACGTATTAAGTAAAAATGGATTGTTAAAGGTACAGATATTGTAAAATGTCCAATTCGTGAGACATGTGATATATACCAACAAGAGAAAATGACACGAATATCATTTCCAAAAGCAGTGGACAACCATTTAAAAAAAATTATAGAATTTCGTTCACACACATGTTTGCGGTCCCATACAAACAACGATATTATCAGGAAAGAGTACTCAAATTTATTGATCATCATATTTTTTCTGTTGTTTATCTGCTGCAGAACAAATCAAACATATTCCGTAAATTGAAAGACTATGTTCAGTTGGTCTAAACAATGTTTAATAAACAACGAAAGATTATATGTTCTGCAGTGAGTAAACCAATAACGAAGTTGTAAAATATTTGAACAAAAAAGGTATACAAACTCAGTACATTATACACAACATGTAGCTCGCAAAATGGAAGTTGAGCATAAAAACAGAATGCTCATTGAAATGGTACATTGTATGATTATTGAATCGAAACTGGATAACTGCTTTTGGCGAGAAGCTATGATAGCAAACTATTCATAATCGCTTACCATCGAAGTTAGCCCAAATGACTCCCTACAAAAGGCAGTTTGACAAAAAGCCAAACATTCAGCATTTCAAATAATTCAAAATGCTATGTATATATTTATGCAAAAAACATCAGAAATTAGATCCAAAAACTATCTCAACGATATTAGTTGACTATGATAATAAATCAAAAACATATCGATGTTCTTATGCCTCCGAAGAAGTATAAGTATTCGAGATTGTTTGTAAAAATTTAGGAATTTGGATTCCGCCCAAAGACTTTTATTAGTCCTTAATATAATTAACATTCACTTTTAAAAAAAAATTTTGAGTATTTATTTTTAGTTTATTTAATCACAATATCGCGCACATTAATTCGCGTCCTATATTTCGCATTAGCGAAAAAAAATTGAAAAATCTTGGCACGTGTCTGAAGTCAAGTTTTTATCGCGAGACTCACTTCCCGATTTCCCTTGACTTACATTTTCCAATTATTTAAATTTATTATAACATAACTTTATCCAATTACCTGATATATACTGGCACTACTTCTCTGCCATAACTGCTCTATAATATTTTTGATATTGCTCGCCGCTCGTTAGCGGTAGATCTTCTTATTGTTTCTCTTTAGTCTCATCAAAGGGGATTATTTAGCAACATGATCATGTAATATGTAAACTTGGTAATATGTAAAATATGTAAACTTGTATAATATGTAAAATATTTACATTATATCATATATCGTTGTATTCGTTTCAAATAGCGTTACAACTTTTTTTTATGTCAAAATATTCATATTATTATAAAAAAAATATACACTCCTTTCCATCCTTAACATATAGCTTTTGAAAGCAACCACTATGTTCACAATAAAATTCAGTTTGAACCATTTGATATATATTTGTTATATCTGTCTGATATATATTTGTTGGTATATCTCTTTTAATTTAAAAAATAAAAGTGATAGTGCCTGTATGTACCTGTGGTTATTGTTGCTCGATCGCTAAAGTTGAATCCGTAAGTATTTAAAACATTCGTTATTTTTAAAGAAAAAATTTATATATATATATATATATATATATATATATATATATATAGATTACTAATGAAAAAGACTTCCATATGTAACATAAAAATCATGCAGTTTCTTTCTCGAATTAAATTCGGTGTAAATGTTATTATATTATTATATGTTATTATATATATGTTTATTTATATTATAATGTAATAGTTTGAGTTCACGAGAATTCGCGACATTATTTCTGAATTGCCCGACTCCTTTAAGATAAATAAATAAATTACAGTTAAAATCGACAAGAAATCCTCGACGCTGAATACAGAAAACGAAAGGCAAATGAGGAAAAGCCAAAACAGCTAGCTCTTTTTTAAAATATTTGAAAGGAGAGTAAAAATAGATCTTATCATTGTCTATGAAAGCAACAACGTAGAGACAGATGTTCGTATAGTAATTGAAATTGAACAGTCTAATGAAGATATATTAATATTTGGAAGTCGAGAGATTCAAATGCCGGCAATAAATAAAACATTAAAAAGTCACGAAAGTCATCAGGATTGTCAAGAGACAATTACTGTACAAAATAAAGTTGAACTGAAACCCTTTAGTTTAAATGACATAAGCTCGTAGTCAATATTTTTAGAAATCGCATTAGTTACAAAATTGGTTTTGAAAAGCCTAATTCAAAATAAAAAAGGACCTTTCGCTGCAACAACGACAAGTGTTACAAAGACCAATTGCATTATTAAAAATACGTTTCATCCTGTTTGTTTGAGGTCGCACATAATATAATTTAACATAATATAATTAACAAAAATAAAAATAAAAGATAATATAATTTAACATAAATTATTTTAAGCTAGATAGATTGCGACATGGGCAAAATTCATAATATCATACTTTTAAGGGCGAAAAACAGCAACAGCTATATGAATGTTATTATCAAAGTTTTTATGTTGCTAACGGAGTCCATGTCGCAAACAAATAGCGAAAACAACTTTAACCCTTTTGCTACGAGCATCGTCTATAGACGACATCCGCGTGACGACCTGTGTGTACGAGCGTCGCCTATAGACGACATCCGCGCGATGACCTGTGTGTACGAGCGCCGCCTATAGACGACATCCGCTTGATACCACATGAAACCCGCGATGTTTTTATCTTTACGCATACTGCACATCGATCACACTTGTCTCATTCTCTGGTTTGTTCGCATTTGTTTTAAACAAGTGAAATATAAACATGCATTGTTTGGGAGCAATCGGAGCAAGAATCACGCTCCAGTCTCCTTCAAGGCTAGCTGTCAGTGGCTAATATTCAACCGTCTTGAATTAATCCGAGTAAAGGTATATTTTGAACGTGAAATATATATATTTGAAAATATATATATTCTGTACGTCGAAACAAGTTTCTTCTGTATTCTATTCGAGAGTGAAGTGTTTGTATTGTACAAAAGTACAACGTAACAAGAAATCTTCCTTAAATCATTAGAAGAAATTGGATAGAAGCTGTTAAATTTTCAAGGTTTGCAACATTTATTTAAAAATTTTACTTGGGGCTTTATTTAGTTTGTTTTATAAAATCTTTTTGTATCTCCCTTATTAGAATGTCACAGAGAAGCTCGAAAAGAATTCCATCCTCTAATGGCTTAACTGATTCAGACAGTGATTCAGATAATGAAAATCAAATTAATGTAAGACGACACAGAAATAGAAGAGCTATATGTAGTACTTCTGAATCAGAAGCTGAACAGATTGAAACCCATGACAATAACTCTGAAGTATGGACGTCAAAAACATTTGTCCCCAAATTATATAAGTTTGCGGTAGCGGATTCAGGAATTAAAAAAAATATTAATAGATCCGCAAAAATCTTAGATTTTTTTCAACTTTTACTTTCTGAAGAGCTCGTAAAGTTGATTGCAAGGGAAACTAATCGATATTGGTCTCGAAAGAGTAATAATAACGTAAATATGTCAGATGGAACAGGACTAGCCAAATTATATTGTTTTTTTGCTGTGTCATTATTGATGACACGCAACAAGAAATTATCATTAGCAGAGTACTGGAGTAAAGATAAACTTCTGCGTAGCGATATCTTTAGAGAAGTAATGACGAGAGACCGTTATTTCAAATTACTACAAATGCTACATTTCACCGATGTTGGTCGTACTAATGATCGTTTGTACAAAATACGAAACGTCGTTGAAATATTACGAAAAGCATTTAATGAATCATTTCAGCCTTATCAACGGCTATGCATTGACGAAAGTCTGCTTTTGTATAAAGGGCGTCTTTCTTTTAAGCAATACATACCATCAAAGAGAAACAGATTTGGTATAAAATCGTTTATTTTGAGCGACTGTGAGACAGGGTTCGTGCAAGATTTAATAATTTATGCCGGATCATCTACCATGGTGGATACTGAAAATCTAGATATTGGAAAATCTGGAGCAATAGTGGAAACCCTTATGAAGCCGCATCTAGAAAAGGGCCATACCCTTTATGTAGATAACTGGTATGCGAGTCCCGCTTTATTTAAGTTTTTACATAATAATGGCACAAACGCGTGTGGGACCGTAATAAAAAGAAGAAAAGGAATGCCCAAAATTGACAAACGATTAAAAAAGGGGGAGGCAACATTTAGATCATCCGATAACTTATTAGTCTTAAAATGGATGGATAAGAAAGAAGTGTATATGTTTTCTACAATGCATACAGCAGAATTTAAAACGGTAATCAGGCATGGAGGAGAAAAAGTTATCCAGAAACCTGTATGCGTGATAGACTACAACAATTCAATGGGTGCAGTGGATAAAGCGGATATGGTCATAAGCACTGTGAACTTGACACGGAAATCTTTGAAATGGTACCGGAAATTTTTCTTCCATTTGGTGAACATTTGCATCTGGAACACTTATTGTCTGTACAAGCATAAGATGAAACGACCGATATCTATAGCAAGATTTCAATTGCAACTAATTAAGGAGATACTGGGAAAGTACCATGAAAGTATAAGTCATTCCCATCGGGGAACAATCATCCATTGAGATTAATAGAACGACATTTTCCGTCGGTTTATAAATCGGTAGGAAAAAAACCAAGAAGAAGGTATGTCGTTTGCCATGTGAACGATAAAAGACGCGAAACTATGTATGAATGTAAAAACTGTAATGTGGGATTGTGTGCCGACTCTTGCTTTAAAATTTATCACTGTGAATTAAATTATTGAGAATTTTAATTTGTTATTGGAAAGTGTTTGTTGTTTGTTATTGTAAAGTGTAATTTTTAATTTTTAAATATATTTTTATTGATAATAATTGCAAAATCTCCAAATATGTTGTTATATAACACTTAAAGAATCGTACGATCCGGAGAATGACAAGGCTGCACCGAAAGATGTAAGTCCGAACACCAGTTTACCTAAGCGCAACATGCACAGTTTTCGGCGCAGTGCTCCGCTCAGTGCCGCTACTCCGGCGGCACGGTGGCCCGTTCAACGGTGTCACTCCGACGGAGCACACTGCCGTAGCGAAAGGGTTAACGGTTGAGCGATCGATATACAGCAACCGACACGCGCGGATCAATGACATATAGACATATACAGTGACGTGTGATGTCAGGCCATTGGCGCTCGCGCGATTTTTAATCTCGCCCTGGAATTTACACAAATTTGCACATGGCGGCCGATGAAATCCTGCGACAGAAATTCAAACCGAAATTATTGGCAGTGAGCAACGAGAAAATCGTTGCTCAAAAAATATAAAAGAACCTGCTCGCAAAGAGCGGGCGTACTCGCTTAGCACGTGCAGAGTTTCAGTTACGTTACACCGCTTATTTTGACAAACCGCTTTTCTCTTATACTGCTCACAACAAACCGCTTGCTTGATAAACCACTATTTTGTTACATTATGTTATGATAATCCCTATCTTTCTGGAAAACCGCTTATTTTCGATTATTTCAAGACCTTTTGTTAATTGTGCATAGTGTTTCGTCACCGTTGTTAAAGTGTGAAATTAATTACTATTGTTGTCATCTGACTTAATTGTTTATTTAATTATTAAACACTAAAAGTAAACATGGGTGCTTATTTATTGTTATGTTTAGTCCGACCGCAAAATCCTATCGCCTCATCGCGCTAAAAATCGCGTCGTTCTCGAACATTAATGTTGTTATAATGTTTCCTTGCAATCTTTCTAAAGGCAGACATCTTATGTTGCTGCAATCTTACAATAATAATTTGCAACAGATTTGCAATTTTTCAATGAAATTATTCTACAGTACATCTGCAACTTTTTTGTGCTGTATGGGGTATGTACATACATGATGTTCGATGCTCACCGCATTGTAAATATTTTGTATTATTAAAATTTGTTTTATTATAAGTCAGTAGTTAATTAGTAGCCTTCTTATTATTGCTTGTAATTATTATATTATTATTATATTATTATCTCTTGGAATTTATTTATGGTATTATATTATTATCCTTTGGAATTCATTAGTCGGCCTGCTTTGCCGATAAAATCAGTCATCTCACAGTGATTTAAGCGAAACATCGGTAAATCGCGATCAATTACCATGATCTATATTTCGTGACTCACTAATCGGTGCTGCCTAACCAATTAGTTATTCTGCCTAACTAACCTAACCGCCCACTTGATGGCACTTTTATTAAGAGAAGAAAAATTACTCGTTCGCGGCCCGCATTCCAGATTTGAACACACACACGCACACACACACACGCACACACACACACGCACGCACGCACGCACACACGCGCGCACTCCCTTCTATATTTAAACATTTCTACATTAAAACCCTTATACATTTAAAAAAATATATATACAAAGTGCATATATATAGATTGTATTATTATAATTAATATATTATAAACATAAATTATTATAATTGTTGGTTATATTAAGGGTGTCCGGAGTCGATCTCATCACTTTATGCAGGTAGAGTAGGTAAAACTGAGAAGAAAAGTTTTTTACCATTTTGCAATTTTTGCAATAATTATCGAGAAATTAATTTTAAAAAATTGGCCAATGCGCGCAAATATTCACATAAACTTTTAAATGATTGTAATTCTGTTAGGAAGTATTTATGGGCATATGTTCATAAAACAATTTCAACTCTAAATGATTTCAATAATGTCCTTAATGCATGGACCTTGAGTCATGGGACACCATGTACATTGGATATACTATTATACATGTGTTACATTCTCTTCGTTGTTTGTAACACTTATCTTCTATATAACATATGTGATTCACTCAAATTCGATATATTCATATTACAAAGTGTTTTTCTAATGTAGTATATTTAATTGTCAGTATTTACAGTCTCTATTACAGTCTATATATACTCTCTCTATCTCGAAGGTTCATTATATAATATTTATATTTTGATAACACGGATGTCTCACTCTTGTTCTATATTATTTTTATTACATTTTTAATTTAATATATATCATTTATTTTATAATTACGCTGAAGATAGTCCAAAAAAACGACAAAACAAACGCTTTTTATGATTTTGCTTATCATCATTTAGTGTTAGTTAAAATGTCAATATAATTCGAGTGTAATAAAATATATATGCACAAATTACTGCTTTAACTTTTAATTGCCTTTTCCCTTTTTATGATATATTAGAAAGAATCTTTGATAAATGTTTGGATTAACTTATACCTCACCAATTGTTATTTACATTTTTACATATATTGTAGAGGGTACATTGCTAAATAACACACACTATGAATTTTGTGAATTGTTCTCTTCTGGTTTCAGAGATATGGGATTTTAAAATATCATAATTTTTACATTTACTTGTATTATCTTTTTGTTATATCTTATTTGAGTGTTTATATTTTTTTGTTCATATTTGCATCATTTTCAGTTTTCTCCGCTAAGAATTTCTTTTGTTTACATTTAGTTGTCCTTATACTTCCAGTACGCTTTTAAAATCGTACGCTTGTTCAGTTTCGCTAAAAATTTCGAAACAAGTGTAGCAATAAAAAACTTTACAAATTTTCCATTCATACAACAATTGTGGGGTAGATTTTGTTTCGCGTTGTAAAGTATATATTATAAAGATGGTTTCCCCCTCCCCTCTCCCTTTGAGGAGGGTTCCACTTCGGAAATATATTATCTAACATCAAATTTTAATTTTTAATCAGGAAGAGGTTTAGGTTAGATGATATCTTCCGGAAATGGAGCTCCCTCCCACAGGAGAGCAACCCATTGCATCCACGCATACACTTTCCCATCCATTCATAAAAAACAAGAATTATGGGATGAATCTCGCTTCGCGTTGTAAAATATATGCAAAATGAAAAAGGCTCTGTCTTTGTGAATGTAAACACACACTTTTCCGTGTCTACTCTATACAAATACAACGTAAACAAAAAAACTTCATTTTTCCTTATTTTAAAATAAAAAAGCATTAAAATTGTGAAACTTTAAAATCATATATGGATCGCTTTTGCAACCAGAAGAGAGCACCACAAAATTCAAAGTGTGTGTTGCTTAGGAATAACCATCTACCCTAATAAACCCTCTACAATATACGTAAAAATGAAAATAATCCGTGAAGTATAAGTTAATCCAAAAATAAATTTAAACATTTACCGAGTTTTTATCAGTTTATTTTGATTGCATATATAATGTATATTTTAATGTTTCGTGGGATGTGAAATAATTTTACATAGATTATGAAATATCTCATACAATATGTACTTTTTGATTATCTTATTTCAAGATCTTTATACGCAAAATAATGAGTTGAATCAATTGGTACAAAAAAATGCATAATTGTTTTTGAAAAAAAAATATGTAACTGCTTATTGCAAATTTATATTTTGTCTTAAAAATGCTATGCGTTCTACGAAAGGGTCATGTTTAAAAAAGAAACTGCAAATATTAGATATAGATATTACATATCTATAGGTAACGTGTCGTTATCTATTTATCATGCATATGCAGGAATAAATACCAATATGTTTTTATGAGTACATAAGTGTGTTGAGTAAGTTTGAGTAAAACTGCATAAAAGGTAACACACTTCCAATTTTACCGCCACTTAAATATGTTGTACGGGAGATTTAGATAATTCGAAAAATAAAAAATTAAAGTTTGGGTTAGGTTACATCTTCCGAAAGTGAAGCCTTTCCGTAGAAGGAAGGAGAGAGGCAGAATCCACTGTATTTACGCATACTTTACAATGCGAAGCGAATTCTGCCCACAATTGTTATGTGGATGGAAAAGTGTATGCGTGGACGCAGTTCTGTTCTCCTATGTGAGGGTTCTATTTCCGGAAAATATAACCTAATTTAATCCAAATTTTAGTTTTAAATCAGAAATAGGAGAGACTCTGCCCCTATAAATGTAAACAGAAAAAACTTTTTTTCACATCTGCTCTATATGAATACAACGTAAACAAACTTTATTTTTTCTTATTTTATAATAAAAAAAGCAATAGAATTGTGAAACTTTAATTTGTTATATTTCCTAAAGCAATGCCGTCCCCACAAATTTCTTGCGGGGAATTACACAGAAGAATCTCCCCTACATATATTTAAGTGACGATAAAATCGGAGATATGTTATTTATTATGTAGTTTTATGTAGTAAATTTGCAAGTTTATGTATGAATACTTATGTATGAATACTTATTAATTATGTTGTAGACTTTCGTTTCCAATGTCGAGTAAGGTGCTTCGAGGTGGATTGACGTGTGTGTTTTGGTAGCTTCTAGGTGCCAAAGTGAGGAGTGGAAGAGGTGTGAGTGTGATAGTGTGGAAGCGTGGATGTGGAGAGTTGAAGGGTGAGAGTGAAGGAAGGTGTAAGGCTAAATTTAGGGTCATAAAGGGAGGTGTAGGATAGTGGCGGTTAGGCCATAGAGCATAGAAAACGGAGAGCGGTTAGTGGATAGGGCCGGTTAGTGGATAGAGGAGTCTTCGTAGAGGGCGCGGGAGAACAAGATGACGCAGTTCGCCATGAAGGAAGGGAAAGAAAGAAGAGGTAGCTATGGAAATGTAGAGGAGCTACTGAAAAGGAAGAGAGAGGAGTCGGAGTTGGGGAAGGGAAAAGAGGAAGTATTAAAAAGCAGAAAAAAATCTGGTTTAGAGAAGGATGCGAAGTTAGGACGGGTGGAGGGAGAAGGGGAGTTACAACATATGATGAAGAGCTGGAAATTAGAAGTTGAGGAATTAATGAACGAAATGGCGAGAGGCTTGAAGGGGCTTGATGGAGGGAGGAAATGAGAAAAATGAAAGAGGAGGTTAAGGAGGGAATCAGGGAAAGGGTAAGTGAGGAGATGGAAAAAGTAAGAAAGGAGTTTAGAGAGAACGAAAAGAGATGGATGGAAGAGAGAGAAGAGTTAAAAAGCCGTATTAAAGCGTTGGAGAGGAAAATTGAAAGATTAGAGAATGGCGATATTGGAGAGAGAGAAGGGAATAAGGCGATTAGTAGAGGAGTAAGTGAAGAGATAGGGAATAGGTTAAAAGAGATGGAAAATAGAATGGAAAGGAGAGAAAGAGAAGAAAAAAGGAGAAACGTATTAATAAAAGGAGTGGAGGTAAAAAAAGAGAGAAGAAGGGCGGCGATGGAAGAATTATTCGATAATATTGGAGTCAAGGCGGAGATCGAAGAGGTGAGAAAGATAGGTGGAGGTGTAGAGGGAGGAAGGGAAATGATGAAAGTTAGATTGAAAAATGAGGACCAAAGAAGAGAGGTCTGGAATAAAAAGAAACTTCTGAAAGGTAGGAAGGAAAGGATTTTGGAGGATTGGACGTGGAAGGAAAGGAGAATGAGATGGAGTTTAGAAGGGATAGCAAGGGAGGGGGGGGGGAGAAGAAGGGTAGGAAGGTTTGGATAGGGTATGGAAAAATAAAAATAGATGAGAAATGGTGGAGGAGGAAGAAGTGCTAAAGGATGGGAATGGAAACTTAAAAAAGGGGGAAGGGATAAGGGGGCGAGAAAAGGATGGTGCGCAGCTTTTTGGAACGTAGCGGGGATAAGAAATAAGGGAAGAGATTTTTAGAGAGAAATGGAAGAGTGGGATGTGGTGATGTTGAGCAAAACTTGGCTGGACAGAAAAAGATGGGATAGCTCGAGGGATACTTGCCGAAAGGATTTAGATGGGAAGTGCAATTAGCGGAGAGGAAGAATAAGAAGGGGAAGGGGCAATGGGAGGGATGCTGGTAGGAATAAGAAAGGAATTGAAGGTAGAGGAAGTGAAGGTAAAAAAGAGAGTGGGATTAATGGAAGTAACGTTAAAAGTGGAGGACAGAAAATGGAAGGTAATAGAAATATATGTTAGAGAGGATTTGGAGAAGAAGCTGGAATAATTGAACGAATGGGTGGAGAGGAAGGAAGAAAGCGGTAGCATATTGATTAGGAGGGACTTTAACGCAAAAACAGGTGAGAAGGGGAGAGTAATAAGAAAACGGTATGAAGAGATGGACGGAGGGGGAAGAAAGTCTAAGGACAAAAGAATTAACAAGGAGAGAAAGGAGTTGTTGAGATGGATAGAAAAAGCGGGGTGGACAATATTCAATGGTTGCACGAAGGGAGATGTAGAGGGGGAATGGACGTACACGGGGGGAAGTGGAAATTCGGTAATAGATTATGTGTTAGGGGACGAAGATGTGAGGATGCAGATAAGCAAGGTAGAGGTGGGAGATAATATAGACTCCGACTATCACCCAATCATAGTCTGGATAAAAGGAGGAGAAAAGATAAGGTTAGGAAGAAAGGAGAGGACGAGTAAAAATTGATGTGGACGCAAGAGAATAAGGATGAGTTTAGGAAGGCGCTAGGAAATGTAGAAGAGAAGTGGAGATGGAGTTGAGGAGGTAGAGAGAGAAGGGAGGGGATGGGAAAAGCTATAAGGAAGCAAAAGGGAAATATAAAAAGTTGATAGAGGGGACAAAAAAGGAAGAGAGGGAAAGATGAGAGAGGGAAGTGAGGGAAATTAGAACAGAAGGTCAGGTTTGGGAGAAAGTGAATAGGGGAAGAAGGAGGAGGGGGAAGGTGAACAAGGACATAACAATGGAGGAGTGGGATGGGTATTTTAGAAATCTGTTGGGAGGGGGAATGGAGGGCAGAGTAGTTATAGATCAGATGATTGGGTTTGGGATGGATGAGGAGGAGAGCATAAGCAAGAGTGAGAGAAGGGCAGTGATTGGAAGATTGAAGAACAGCAAAGCGGTAGGGGTGGATGGAATACCGGCGGAGGTGTGGAAGTACGGAGGGGAGAATGTGGAGGAATGGATATAGAAAATATGAAATAAAGTTTTGGAAGGGAGAGGGATGGATAGATGAGTGGAATGTGGAAGTGATTGTGCCGATATTAAAGAAGAGGGCGGGGGAGAGGGTGGAAGAGCATAGGGGAGTGTCGCTGACTCCGACGCTGTATAAGGTGTACGCCTCGGTGCTGACAGATAGATTGAGCGATGAGGTGGAGAAAAAAGGATTGGTACCGCAGAATCAGACGGGTTTCAAGAAGGGATTAGGGACAATGGATAACATATTTGTGCTGAATTATTTAGTGAATAGGCAGTTGAGCAAGAAGAAAGGAAAATTAGTAGCGTTCTTCATAGATCTTAAAGCAGCTTTTGATTCGGTGGATAGGAAGAAATTGGTGGAAGCGATGAGAGAGAGGGGGGTGAGGGAAGGGTTGATCAGAAGGAGCGAGGATATTTTGAGGAAAACTAGAAATAGAGTGAGAAGGGGAGAGGATTTGGGAACAGAATTTTGGACAGGAAGGGGAGTAAGGCAGGGATGTCCATTGAACCCTCACTTATTCAATTTGGTAACGGCGGATATGGAAGAGGTAATGAGTAGAGGAGGATGGGAAGGGGTTAAGTCAGAGGGGATGAAGGTTTATACTTTGGCATATGCGGACGATGTGGTTTTAATTGCGGAGGAGGAGGATGATTGGAAGGTTAGAGGGCTACCTGGAAAAGAAGGGGTTAGAGTTAAATGTAGGAAAGTCGAAAACATTAAGATTTGGGAAAGGAGGAGGGAAAGAAAGGAATGTACTGGGGGTGGAAAGGGAAGGTGATAGAGGAGGTAAAAGAATTCTCTTATTTGGGTTATGTAATGCAGAGGAATGCAGGACAGGAAGCAGTACAGATAAGAGATAGGTTAAGAAAGGGTGCTGCTGTAATGGGTCAGGGTTTGAGGAATGGGAAAAAAGAAATTTAAGAACGATTGGGGAAGAAGATGGCTCTTTGATAAACTGGTGTGGACGGTGATGGGATATGGGGTGAAAATTTGGGGATGGAGAGAGAGGCAGGAGTTGGAGAAGCTACAGGAAAGGTATTTAAGATGGGTGTTAGAAGTCGAATGGGGAACACTGGGTTACATGGTAAGGGAGGAATTGCAGAGGGAGAAGTTAAGAGAGAGGACCGGGAGAAGGGCGTGGGGGTCCGAGAAAAGGTTGGAGGAAGATAGGGGGAGTTGGATCGCGAGGAGGTGCTAGGAAGAGTTGAAGGAGAGGAGTAAGAAGAAGAAGGATTTATCGAAGTGGGAAGAAGAAAGATGTGGGTTCTTCGAAGACAGAGGTATGGGCATGGTGGAGATAGAGGCGAAAAGGTCGGAAGGAGTGCTATACTTAGGCTATTTTGTGATAAAGGACATAGAGATGGATAAGAAGAAACGTTGGGAAAGGATAGAAGGGTAATGTATCAAGATACAACAGGTGCTACGGAAAAATCAAGGGGAGTGTGATACCAGAGTACTTGAAGAGTGGCTGGGGGGAAAGTAGATGGCAAAGAATGGCAAGGTACAGGTTGGGAAATGGAATGAGGGGCAACTGGAAGGAGGGTAAAAAATTTAGATTATGTTTGAGGGAGGAGGAAACATGGGAGCATGTGTGGGAAAGATGTGTGAACTGGGGGGGTGGAGAAGGGCTGGCAGGAGATGTTGGGTAAGGTGCTAGGGGAAAAGGGTGAGGGAGAGGGGTGGTTTAGGGAATTAGAGAGATTGAGATATGGGGGGAGAGAATGATAGAGAAAATAATCGAATTGAGAATTAGGTAGAAGATGAGAGTTAAGAAGAGGAGGGATAGAGAGGAGAAGACAGAGAGAGAGAGAGGGGGGGAGGGAGAGGAAGAGGGAGAGGGAGAGGGAGAGGGAGAGGGAGGGAGGGAGGGAGAAAGAGAGAGGAAGAGTGGGAGAGAGAGAGAAGACTGATGTGGGATGTGTGAATGAGAGATGTGAATGGACTGGAAACATCATATGAGCCGGAAGCGGAGGTCCCAAGCTAAAGTAGGGCGAATAGCGTGTGTGCGTGTATAGGTAATTTAGAGATAGATAGAGATTAAGTAGGATAAGTTAAAATTAAGTTAGTTGTAAGATAGTGTTAAGATAGATGTAAGAGATTGTAACCTTAAAGGGATTCAATAAATTTATACTATACTATACTATACTAATTATGTTGTATGTTGCAATATACAATATAGTGTTTATATTGAAATATATGTGTGTTATGTTTATATTGCTTTAATGATAAAATCAGAGATTCAGTAATTGGATTGTTATGTATAATAATGGACACCGACACATTTGCGTATTTTTGTGTATAGTAATGCTAGTGCTGTTGCGGCGATAATTTCAAATGCTTATAATTCAGGAACCAAAAATGGCTTATGTATATCATATTAATAAAACCTCGACGTTAGCTACAAGAATATGCAATAAAAAATATAAGTTTCCATTTAAGATCTTTAAGTTAATTATTATTTTATTTTGAGCGCACCACCAAAGGTATAAGTAAAATAACTAAATACATCTCTTAGTATCAAACAACTATTAGTTGAACTTTTTTTGTAAATATATTGTATTTGGGAAATTCAGAAATACATTTTCCGCATCTTGTATATAAATGTATGTATTGTTTAGCTAAAAACGTGTGCAATATTATAAATATGTAATGTAAATAAAATTAACTTTATGTTATATAATTTCTTCCCTCTCCCCCCCCCCCTGTGTGGAATTGCTATTTCCCCATCGAGCGCCTCTCCAGGTGGCGGATTGGGAAAAGTCTTTCAGATTTGGGTGATATCGAGGAAATAAAATACTGGGAGTGGACCAAAATTAACGCTGGATAGTAACAGCGGGCTATTCAGTACTGCCACTATCGCCGGCCATGAGACAAATAGCAAAAGGCGCTATGGTAACCAATAGTACTGCTTCTGAACAGCGGTGTGGAAAGCAACAGAAAACCACCACACTAATCTCCCAAGAAAATCCATGAATGAAGATTATAAAGTTATACAGATGTCCAGTCTGGCAACCCGACTGACAATCGGTGCTGGCCCAGTTCCGGGCTGGGCGGTATGAAATAGACAGAGCATGTGGCAAAGAGAAATCAGATTCCAATGCGAAATCGGCGACTGAAATGAATAATGTAAGAGAGCGAACCTTCTGGAGATGCAACAGATTCGCGTGGAACGTGCAGGGCTTGGTGTGGCGCCCTGACAAACTGCAAATAATAGAGAAAGAGATGGAAAGCTGCGGCATTACTATGGGATGGCGAAAACGCACTGGAAGGGCAAAGGACATTTTACTAGCAGATCCGGAAACAATATATACTTCTCTGGACATCACAACAAAAGCAAGAATGGCGTGGCAATAATTGTTCCTTTGAGGTGGCGAAACTCCGTATGTGAATATAACGCCACAAATGACAAAATCATTCATGTCAAATTCCGGAGCGTCCCCAACTATGCTAAACTTTATCCAATTTACGCGCCAATGACCGCAGCGGAGGAGCAGGAGATCGATGAGTTTTATGGCAAGCTAGAGGAGGTGCTTTACCGAGCCGAAAAATTGTGTTAGTTTTTATTAGGGGGACTTTAATGCTAAAATCGGCACAACAAAAACAAATCATCATCTGAGGCAGGTAGTAGGAAATTTCGGATCGGGAGAAAGAAATAAGAGAGGAAAGAGACTCATGAATTTCTGCTTGCAGCAAACTCTTTATAATGAATACATACTTTCACTAACATCCTCAGAGGTTATATACTTGGAGATCGCCTGGGAACCGCTAGAAAAATCAAATTTCCTCCTTGTGAATACAATATAGAGAATCGATAATAAATGCCAAAACATATCCAGAGGCGGATTGTGGTAGTGACCATCAATTATTAGCAATGAACTTTAGGCTTAGACTTAAGAAAAGGGATAAGCGTATCTTCAGATCAGCAAAATTGACAGAAGGAATTAAAGCTGTTTGAGGACTGCATAGAAAATGCCTTTCCCACACTTGATACTCCGGCTTTTGAAAATGAGACAACATGGAACACTGTAAAATCTGCAATATAACAAACAGCTGCTCAATGTCATCAGCCAAACTGTGATATCCAGAAATCATGGATCACCAAGGTCACATGGAGAGTGATCGAACAGAGGAAGGCATGAAAAAGTATCCCTAGCAAATGAACCTATATAAATATGGCTATCCAATGAGATTCAACGGCGATATTGCAAGGATAATAAAGAAAATTGCATAACTGATATCTGTATGGGAATTGAGAGACACGAATACCGGAATAAAACGAGGGATCTCTTTCGTAAGATTAAGCTCCTGGTAAACGAATTTAAACCAAAGAACTAGTTGATAGACAACGATGGGCGTATTGAATTTGAACTAGAAAAGATGGAAATCCGGGAAAACTATTGTACTGTATAAAAAAGAACCAATACAAGATGGAGATGTAGGGATAGAGCTCGTGGACGCAGAACTTGAACCTGACATGTCATCGGAGATGGAGGAGGCAATCCGTGCCTTAAAGAAAAACAAAGAACCGGAATACTGTGACGGAATAAAGGGGGAAATGTTGGAAAAAATGGGTGACAAAGGAATTCGCATACTGATAATGCTTTACAACAAAATGTGGAAAACTGGTAAATGGCCAGTTGACTGGGCGATGTCTATCTTTGTCCCAATTTATAAAAAGGGCCCGACTATGCAATGCAGCAATTATCGCATGATATCCTTGATCTTGCATTCTAGTAAAATTCTTCTAAGAATTCTCCACGACGTATTCAACCCTATCTGGACAGACAGATTCCACAGGAGCAAGCGGATTTTGTTCAGGGTAAGGGTATAAGAGATTCTCAATTTGCATCAACTGGTTGAAAAGGGAAGAGAGTTTGGAATCCCCATAGTCGTGTGCTTCCTGGATTATCAGTAGGTGTTTGATTGTGTGGACTGGATGCTGTTGTGAAAAATCCTGATCGAGATGAAAATCCCAAAGCATCTGATTTTCCTAATCAAAAATCTATAAGAGGCAAACTTGACAAGTGTGCATATTGATTGAGATGACTCCTCCTCTTTTAAAATTGAAAGAGGAGTGCGTTAAGGATGTATATTGTCACCAGGACTGTTTAATTTTTATGGAGAATACATAATAAGAAGAGCATTGGATGGAAGGGAGGAATAGCTATTGCGGGCAATAAAATATCGAACTTGAGATACGGGCAGACGACATTGGTTACAGCATCGGAACTGAAAATGACTGAATTGCTACATCGCGTGGAGAGGGAAAGCAATAAGCTGGACTCAAGATTAACAGACAGAAAACCAAGATTATGATAATCGACCGCTCAAATCTGTTACAGCGGACCGGTGCTTTGGACAATCTGGAAACTGTCGAAGAGTTTGTGTATTTGAGCTTGTTCATTACAAACAATGGCTCTTGTGAAGCTGAAATTAAAAGAAAAATCGCAATGGGCAACAGCGCTGGCAGTTGTTTGATCAGACTCTGGAAAAACAGATCCAGACAACTAAGGTGAGGCTTATGCGAATGCTTTTGTTCGCCGTGTTCATTTATGGTGCTGAGACGTGGACAATAAAAGCGGCGGAGAGAAGGAAGATCGACGCCTTTGAAATGTGGTGCTGGAGGCATCTGCTGCGAATACCATGGACTGTCCACAGGACAAATGATTCCATTCTTCGTTTGAAGATCAGGACCAGGTTCTCACGGTTTGCCTGAGGAGAACCTTGCAATTCTTTCGACACATCGTGCAACGAAGAAAGGACAGCTTAGAGCGGTTAATTGTCTGAAAATGTGAAAGGTCGAAAAGAAAAGGGTTGCTCGCCTATATGCTGGATCAGATTAAAAAAATCATGACAAAGCGTTTTCAGACAAACCTGAGAATGGCAGAAGATCCAGTGGAAAGAAATAATGAAGCGCCTGGGTTTCGATCACGACCCTCAAACATGAGGAATCGACTAGAGACTGCTATATAATTGATTTTTATTTTTTTATAGCTAGCGGTATGAATTTAATGATAAAAAATAGTAAAATATAGAAATCATTATTTTACATACACATGCGCGCTCACGCACACGTATACACACACGCGCGCGCGCGCGCACGTACATTAACACGCATAAGTGCACATAACAGATTTCATATGATAGAATATAAACTTATTTTTTCATATTTTAAAAATATTAAAATTTTTTAAATGTTTTGGAATGAAACAATTTTTTAAATCTTTTGGGATGAAACAAAAACAGATGTTTTTATCTTATTTAATTTTCGCGAACTTTTAGTCTGTTGACTTTGTAAAATTTTTTGTACTTACAACACTTCTGGATGCACCAAAAAAATATCCTGGATATGATGATAATGATGATTTAGAACTGTCTTTATAGGCAAGGATTGCTAATTGATATATTTCTTTTTCTGCACATTCTCCAAGTCCTCGTACGTGTATCCAATAATAACCCGAAGTTTGATTTGCATTTAAAATAACATCAACACGTTCACCTACACATAATGTTAAATAATAAATATATTCGAATTCGTGCATAATATAAGAAGTATTACAGTGGAACCTTGTAGCTCATCTAAAAATAGAAAAAGCATCCTTTTACATGTTAGGTCACTCTATCCAAACGCAAATCTGTGAGCACAATGTCATTTTCCGGCGATATAGTTAAAAAGACACATTCGCAAATCTTACATGATTGCTATTGCTGAATTTGGAAAGTGTAGAGATAACTCCGTATTCCATTCATTATAGCAATCCAGAGTTTATCGTATAGTACATTATTATGGGATTCTACTGTCACATATATTAAAAAAATTTGTTCCACATTTGTATACATTAAAAGTGTAAAATTATATTAATCTCCTATCCACATAATTTATACATTTTATATAAACTATATCTTTTTTATGTTAATAATAACAAAAGAACAGAAGAAAAGAAGTGTTAATATAACAGCCGTTAGTCTCGAAGATGGTCTCTGGAGTGGGTGAGTCCCAATCACCACAAAGCACGTCCTCAGGTTGTGGATAGAAAAACAGCCTCTTTGTCTCAGTTAGGAATAGAGGTTAGTTGGGAATAAACCGAATAATCTGTCACGGAGTACCGATTGAAAATGGCTATCCTGTTTGGGGATTGGGCATAGATTTGATAAGCTCACACGTAAAACGAATTTACCAAGAAACAAATTAAAGCTCGTCATTTTGTCGAGGTAAAATTTCAGTCTGGAGGTAAACTAGTTTCCCATTCTGATCTCCGGATGGAGACTGTTTCGAGGAACTCATGCCGCATGAAATCGAAAAGCTGGGGAAAAATCAAAGTAGGAACATGGAACATGAGAACTCTGGGCAGACCTAGGGAGTATTTTAATCGATGATAGGAGAGATTGAGGAGTATGAGGGTGAAGATCGTCGCATTGCAAGAGTCGAGATGGGCCGGGTTCGCTTAGCATGGGCTCGTATACGTTTCACTATGAGAGTCGGAGATTCATAGTTTTGGCATTAATTTCATGATTAGTAAGAGAATCCTGTCCGCGGTAAAAAACATTAAATTCATAAACGAAAGATTGGAATTATTCGTGGTGCAGGGTAGATGGTACAGGATCGCGATAATCAATGTTGTTCATGTGTCGCGGAAAATATAAATGATGAAAATAAAAACGGGTTCTATGAGGAGCTTGAACACCTCATGGACTAATTTCCGAACGATTATATATAATATAAAAATAGTCGGGCGATTTTAACGCCAAAATCGGTAGAGAACATTTTTAGACCAACGGTAGGACATGAAAGTTTGCACGAGAAAAGTAACAATAACAGAATAAAAATAATTAACTTTGCGGCAAAAATCTTTTCGTCAAAATCACGTATTTTAAAATATTCATAAACAAACTTGGATTTTCCCGGATGAAAATACGCGTAATCAAATAGATTATGCTTTTGCGGATAAACGACGCCATACATCATACTCAATATTAGGTCTTTTAGGAGAGCGGATTGCGACTCGGATCATTTCTTTTTGTAATTGCTAAAATTAAAGAACGACTTTCAACAAACAAAATTAACGGGTAGCCGATGGGAACTAAACGAACAAAATATTACCGAGGGAGAAGACGGGATAAAATACGCAATCAAAGTAACGAATAAATTCGTAGCCTTAGAGGAAATAGATGATAACGCAATTAACAGTGGGAAAACATACATGACACGATAGTTAAATCAGCGGAAGCCACGGGAGGTTTTTGTAAAAGAAACAGAAACAAGCAATGGTTTGACGAAGAATGCGTAAAAATTGCTACACTACGAATCGAAGCACGCATCGCATGGCTAACCTTTAATATAGAGGAAACTCGAGAGCAGTTTCTTAATAATAGGCAAGCAGCTCCCATTATGTTTAAAAATAAGAAGCATCAATACTTAAAACATAAAATCGAAGAAATAGATGAAAATTGCCAAAACAGTAACGTCCGCAATATGTATACATGAGAATAGAAGGTTTAGAAAGGAATTCCAAGTTAAGACGGAATGGTGAAAGATAAGAATGATAACTTAATTAGAGATCGGATTATTAATGTAGAAAAATTATTTTGATCGGCTATAAAATGTTGAATCTCAGAATTACCGGAAAATAGAAAGTCTTGAGATTCACACGGTTGAATTCATGATTAACGAACCAACGATTGTAGAAGTAAAAAGCGCGATTTTAACTAAAAAATCATAAAGCACCGGGTATTGATCTGATTCCAGCAAAACTAATTAAATAGGGGGAAGTAGATTATTAAAAAAAATTTATTAATGTAATTTGGAACCAAGAAGTATTGCCGGAATAATGGAAAGATTTAATTGTTATTCCAATTTTCAAAAAGGGGAACAAAATGAAGTGTAATTATTATCGGAGCATCTCACTTGTACCAGCTTGTTATAAAGTTTTGTCAAATATTCTATTGATAAAGCTGGCACCATAGATGAAATAATTGGGAATCATCAATCAGTTTTCGAAGATAGACTACGGATCAAGTCTTTACTATTTGGCAAATTTTGGAGAAGAAATAGGAATTTGATTCCGGTACATAAACTCTACATTGATTTTAAAAAAGCGTATAATTTGATAAAACGGGAGAAAATGTTTGAAATTTTAATTCGTTTGGGGATACCTAAAATATTGGTTAGTTCAAGTTTAAAAGATACAAGAAGTAAAGTAAAAATTAGTTCAAATGTCAGAGATTTTTAATATCCATAGAGATTTGAAACAGGGGATGCATTGTCATCTCTTTCGTTTAACCTAGTATTGAAATATGCCATTAGAGAAATGTAGATGAGTGAAGGTGGTTTGCAGTTGAACGGTATAACTCAATTATTAACATACGCGGACGATATAATTTTTCTGGGGATAATAGTGAAACAATAATTAATAACACAAAAACTCTATTAGATAAAACAAAAAAATTCAAGTTGCAGAAAAATAATTATTAACGTCGTGAAATAGCGTAGATTAAGATGGGCAGAACACGCGTATGGGGAATGATCGAATCGCATATAGAATACTTATTGATAAATCTAGTGGTAAAAGATCTTTGGATAGAGACGTAGATGGAAGGATAGTATTAAAATGGCTCTTAATGAGATGGGATACGAGGGTCGCAAATAGAGGGATCTTGTTCCGGATTGGTAATATTAGTATTTGCGACAATAAACTTTTGAGTTCCTAACGCCACCTAATAATAATAAATAATAACAAATAAATAATAACAAAAGAAATGATTAAAAAAATATATAAAATGTTAACATATGATATTACTACTTATGCACTAGTCATGCACTTGTAATGTTCAATTGCATTATTTTTTACATCAAATCATACATCTTTATTGCATAATCTGAATTGTATTAATTTTTTTAATGTATTCTAAATAAAATTGACTTTTAGAAAAGGCAGTTCCGATAACCTTGATCTTGACATATGTTGTCACCTCTATGACCTTTAAAAGATTTTAGCCGTCACTTGTTTTTTATGAAAAAGTTATTAACAAAAATGTTTAAAAAATATAGCAATTATTTACTTTTAGAGGAGCACTTCAGAACGACTTTGACCTTGACGTATGTTCAAGATCATGACTCTGAATAACATTTAAAAGATTTTAGCCGTCGGCCATTCTTGTTTAAAAAGTTGTTAACAAAAAGACAATACAAACGTGCATTTAACTCTATAATTTGAATTTTACCTAGCGTAAATGCCGCTTTATCTGCATATTTATATATTTAAATAAATGATTGAGCTAATAGGAGATGGGTTCCGCCGAATTATTAACAAAGTAATGAAGTTTGTTTACGTTATATTTGTGTAGAGCACATGTGGAAAAATGTAGTAAATATGCATGAAACGGGTAGTTTCACGGATGACTTTGACCTTGATACATATTGTCAAAATCATCGTCTTAAGTGACCCTTAAGTTTACCTTTAAATAAGTGGCGGTCGCAATCCGTTAACAAATTATTAACAAAAAAGATTATTAAAGTTAACTTCAAAGACCTTAGAAAAAGTAAAAAAAATAATTTTTCATTTATTGCTACTGCACGCAAAGCGAAGTTCAATGCAAAAAATAAACCTATGTGTCTAGTTTTTTTATAGAGCCCCCCTCCCAACCAAGCAGGAGAGACCGAACTTACTGCCTCCACGCATATACTTTTTAATGGGAAGTGAGATTCCACATAGGTTTACAACTTTTCACTTATGCATATTTATCAAAAAATTATATAAGACTGCATTTATCAATACAAAGATTTGAATTGAATCTCGATTTGCGTGGAAAATTATAAATTCATGTAAAAATCCTTACTTTGCGTGGAAAATTGTAAATCCATGTGGAATTTCACTTTGCATTAAAAAGTATACGATTGAATACAACACAACTCAATACAATACGATCGAATATAGCATTCGCACATGTGACAAGAAGTCAACACAGCAATAGTGTTCATAATATAGAGAAGGGGGAGATTCAGGAAGAATATAAACAGTCCCAAGGAGAAAATCAATTACCGCTATTTAATCAAAGAAAAAGATGTTCCATATTATTAAAAAGAAAGTGCAGTTGAATGCAGACAATATTTTTTTAGTCGCACTACAAGGATACCTCTTTCCCTCATAAATCCACTTACATAAGTACTTCTATTAAGTTTGTACACATTAAAATTGTAGAGAACATATTTTTCTTGCTGTTCAATTTTAACGTGTGATGTTCCTTATGTATGTTGTTCATTGTTATTCATTACTTATTCATTTTTTTAATTTTATTTAATTGATTATCTTTTATTTTCTATTTGTTCTTTACTTTATATTTAATTATATTTAATTATATATATATATATATATATATATATATATATATATACATACATACACATACATATATATACGTATATATACACATACATATATATACATACATATATATGGTGTGACGTTGCTGTCCCGCGCGCATCCACCGGAACTTTCCCCGATCGCTGAGCGCGGAATATGCGCCTGCGCCAATCGAAAATCGCGAGAGCCGTACCGAAATCTCCAGAAGGGCGTTATCTGTTGGGATTATTTCGTTATTTTTACATGCATTTATTATTCTCTTATTACTATATGATACGGTAACTTCATCGGGGGAGCGAAGAGGGGGCCAAGAAGATAACAATTCAAGACAGCTCGGAAGACGAGGGCGACCTTCAGGAGAACATGATACGGAAGGAAATAATTAACAGCCGAATTCTGAAGCGTGTGGCGAGGAGCGCGAGAGTACTAGGGGATCCTTGCGCCTGGACACAGGACCGTGCGGAGACGTGTCCCCGAAGGACCCAAAAAAAGCTCCGCCGCCGCGGGAGGAAAAGAGGTCGTCGGGAGTCGCCAATGCGTTCCTCGAATTCGAGATCCAGACAGGATCCGCCAAGGTCCCTTCAGAAGGGCCCTGCGACAATTATTGATCGCGATCGGAGGTGTGTGCGCCCCCGGTACGATCATGAGCGTGCCACTCGGCGGCTGCCTCGCGTTATCACGCGATTGATCGATAACATGCACCCCGATTGCGCATCCCCGAATGGCCCACGTTATTGATTCTAGATCGCGACGATCCTGGGTCAGACTGGCGCGGACGTTTGCGTTAGACGTGGATGTTACGACAGCGATCTTAGCCAAACGAGTGCGAGCGAGGAGAGATCCCGGCTGAGAGCGAGGAGAATGAGAGTGGTTGCTGCAGGATCCCGAGAGGACGAAGAGAAACCGCCGAGCCCTGGATTCGCAGGAAGAGAGCATAGTTACCGGTGAAGTTATGCCGCTAATAGCTCCGCGCGATCGCGATCAGAATCATTTCGTTCTGCCGTCGTGGTCTCAATTTGGTGTTATTTTGGCGTTTGAGCCCCACCCGGAATTTTGGTGTTTATTGCGTTGTCCTTCGCGTAATTGCGACACCGACACGGCCCCGTCAGCAAGCGATCCGAACACCGAAACGTCTTAGGTATTGGTTTCGCGGATTCAATCATTATTGTGCGTTTAATACCGCATGTATCGTCTCTCTGGAGATCACGGATCGGAAATACGACGTAACACAGTAGTCCCGAAATTTCTCGCCCGTCTAGCGTCTAAGTCATGTGTCATGCGTGAGTAGTCAATCGCCGAGTGTGAGTGTGTCTCGCGATTATGTATCTCTTTTGTTAGCGTCGAGAGTGAGTGTGTTTCGTGCAGATATATTTCTGTTTATTATTTTTTTCGTCGAATTATATGCGTTGGAATGGATGAGCGATAGAGTGATTTTGCGGTTGGTACGTAATATTGTACAGAGCGTTGCGAACTATATTTGTGCGGTGCATGCTTCGGGGTGCCTTGGATGCATATGGTTGGCGTACGGCATGTTAAGATAGATAGCGAAATATTATCGATCCAAAAGGTGTTCGACGATTGATTCTGTGTAATTGTGGGCATAGGCTCACTCGATCTTGATTTTACGGCGTCCTATTTTCCGCGACACTAAGCTATCTCTAGTATTCAATCTCGCTTCCGCGAATTTGTCATCGCCGAATAACCGCGCGAATTCACCGACTCTTTATGATTTATCCATCTGGATACGATTCTTCCAAAGTAATAAATCTAATATTTTCTTGTTACCTCACGATTTTACTCTCATTTTACATGTATTTGTCGCTGTTTTTATTGTCTCAATCTCTCATTCGCTCAACGTACGCCCTGCCCCTCTACCGTTAGGTGAGCTAGTCCGCCCGCGACACGATCTACTTCTTTCTTTTGCGTCTTTTTCGCGCTTATCTCGCGTATTTAATAAATTGATACGTGCAAGACCATATCTGGCGCCCAATTAAAATTCTCGCTTTAAGGTTTTGTCACGGCACACGCGGAACACCTTTCCTTCCCGGCGTGTAATTATATCTCGATTCTCTTTTGTCCACGATCCTTTTCCCGCATCTTCCGACGAATCTTACTCCCGTTCGTCAGCGCCATCAAATATCAGCGCGACGGAGAAAACTCGACGCGCGCAGCATTTGATGGCTCGCGGAGGGAAAAGCCGTCGCAATACATATATATATAATATTTTATATATCTATATAAGATATATTATATATATGTATACATAAATATGTATATATAAAAATATGGACACAAATGGTCAAATGGCATTTCTCTTAAAAAATACATAGAAGAGTAAACGTTAATGTAAGCAATATTCAAATGGTGTTCAAATGCAATAAACACATATGTATATTTTACTATCACACGCTCAGTTATGTTTGGATATATATGCCAGACGATAAAGCAGTAAAGATATATTGTAATATTCTTATTTGAATATATGGAACACAATCCAAAAATTCCGTCTTCTATGCATGTTTGAATTTAATAATTTAATACTGTCGGTAATAGCGGAACTACAAATACCGGTATTATCGGCAATTGTAGTTACTTTTAGATGAGTGTGCTAACCCGTCGGAGTTAGCCTGCCGTTTTGGAATCGCCTTAAATTGAATTTTTCAAGAAAAATTTTTTTATTTGCAATATATCAATAATATATAATTTTAAGAAACAAAACAATGTATTCTTTTTTTAAAACACAAAACAAGAAAGATAAAAATTTTTTTTTTAAATTCACTGATAATAACACGTTAAAATTGAAACATCAAGTTTTAAAATGTTTTTTTAATTTTTTGTCTATCATGATTTTTTTGTCAAGTTTTAGTGATTTGAAAATGGTTCAATTTTCAGGGTATGAAAAGAGTTTTTTTCTATTTTGAGTAGTATGTTTTTATCTTTCAGCATTAACTTTTATTTATTTAATTATTTACTTTTTCCAGTTTTTTGACTCGTGTCTACAGTACGTTTCTTTTTCATTTTTCTTTTATTTATGTTCTTTACCTCTTGGTGTGTTGCTTCATGATAGATTTTTTTTCAGCAACGATTTGTCGTAAATTTTTTCCTTTTTGAAATGTGTCTAGTAATATAGGAAAATATCTAATATCTAATATTACTAAACATTATTTTGAAGAATGCAATGTTGGATAATTTCTTTTATGTGAAACTGTATTACATGAAGCGTTAGCTATGTGGGATGTGTGGTTCTTTCGTGAAATTCAATGTTACGTCTAGATTTAAGCAAGGATGAGTCAATGGAAAAACTAACACCTATCTTTTATTATCCTGAAAGTCAAATATGTCGTGGCGTAAAAATTGGGTCTCGAACTTGCAGGTCTCAAAACTATGACGGCTGATTATTTAGATATTTGTTCAGTGATCTCTTTCCGGTAAGAAAATTTAATCTTTTTTACGCGGGATGGGATCAAGGACGATCTTCGGCCTGGGAATGAGAGTGGATTAATAAAGGCTTGATTTAATTTTAATTAATAAAATACAATTTTATTCATATTTAAAATAAATGAAATTAATATACACGAGCTTATCGTAAAACGATAACATTAAGAGTTGCTTAGTATGTATGAGTCCGTGTGGATATTTATTTCTTCACGGACGTGCAGAGGATATCAGTTAGAGGGAAGATTCTATCTTTAAAAATTAAATAATTAACTGATTATTATAATATAAAGTATATATTTAATTACAGGATAAGAAAAATAAAATCAAAACTTATAAATGTATAAATAAATAAGTATATATGATTTTATTTTATTATATATTAAGAACGGTTGAAAGTATAAAATTGATTGCTCGCATATGTGTTAGGTTAAGATTAAGATTTAAAATTTTTCTAAGACTTATTCGAAGACTAATCGAAACGAGTTAATGATTAAATTTTTGATATTTAAAAAAATGAAACATTTTGCGGAAATCTAAGGATTGTTTTGAATTAAATAAAAAACAAGACAAAAAAGAGGAAAGATAGAAAGATAGAATTGCTCAATTAGACTTATTTTTTTAAATAGTGATTCGGAAGAGGTAGGGTAGCGAATTTGTGCGGTGTTTTTTACTCTGTGTCTCATGTCAGTTCAATTTGTGTTTGCAGATGGGTTGCTCTGGAGATGATGCTAAGTGAGGACATTAGTCGCACAACAAACTCACGTATCAGGATGTAAAAGCACAGAGTAATATTGTTTGAAATCTAAGATTGCAGAATAAGTGTTTTCCAGTCTTACAAATTCTCTTTTTATAATTCTCTTTTCGGAAATGTATTTTAATTCTAAGAGTAGAGATCTTCCAAAACTCCAATAAATTGAAATTGCCCAAAAATGGAAATCCTTTAACTTTAATGTAAATTAAAAATTGTGCTAATGTTCTGATTAGGCGTTTCTTTTATTTTAGGTGTTTCTTTTATTTTAGGTGTTTCTTTTATTTTTCTTATTTTTATCCGTAGTAGTTGTCAAATGGTGAGCCCGATATCGGTTTGAAGATTCCTTACACGTGATCAAATTAGAAAAAATGTTAAATATTTTCTTATAAATATTTTTATATTGATGCAGTGCTATGTTTATTGAATATTTAATAAAGAAACTTTTATTATTATTAATGCAACTATGCTTATTAAATTTTGTTAGAAAAATTATTATCATTATTGATGCAGCTATGTTTGTTAAGTATTTTGTTAGAAGAATTTTATTATCTTGTCAGTATCTCTTTATTCTTTCGACAGAAAATTCTACTATAAGGAATATATACTGATTTTTTATTTATCTCAAAGTGACTAGCGTGGTTTTATCACCGATCTTTTTACATCGTTTTATCACCGATCTTCTTACATCTTTTTCACGGTTACTCACAGATATAGTTATGGCCTATTAAATGATTCATTTTTATCATTAATTTATTAAGATTATTATTAAGATTATTGTTGCAACTTTGCAGAAAGAAACACTCATGAAATTGCCAGAACATAACACCAGTATTAGCACTCAACATATGCTTGCTATATGGGCACACTTTAACTGCTTTCGGTTATGCTTTCGGTTATAACTTTTGCGAAAAAATTTTGTCTGTTTTACTGACAAAATGAGAATATTAAATCATAATTAAATTAATATGTGAATAATTGTGAATAATTAAAAGAATAATTAAAATATGTTAATAATTGTGAATATGTGAATAATTAAATTATAATTAAATAAGTTAAATAATTAAATAAATTAAAAAAAAAACTTTTTGTTGATTATACAGATTGATAAATCCTTGTTCACGATTAAAGTACACATAATAACAAAATTGAAAAATAATGATTTCATGTAAAAAATGGAGAAAAGTTAAAAAATTACAGTTACAACTCAGATATACAACATTATTTTTCGGATAATTCGGACAAATCCGAATTATGGATATAAAATTTGAGCACGAAAGGCTGCGCTCAAGAGTGCCCTTAATATCGCTTCTTATAAAAATAGTTGTATTGACTTGTGCTAAATTAGTACAATTTAAGTATGCAATATTGTCTTTATAATTACAAAGTCTGAACATAGAATCCGAGCGCTCAAGAGTAGCAAATCTTAATATTGTTATTTTGAGAAAATTATAATTCTACTGACTTGTGCCAGATTAGAATAACTCAGATCTGCAATTTGGATAAATGATACAAACGTTATATGCTATTTGAATAACTGATGCGAACGTAAACATCAGTTGCATGTAGTATTCAAAACTATTTTTTATCATAACGTCTTTTCTTATTATTTTTTTAAAGTAATAATTAACATGATTTAACATATTGTTAAATTATAGCACACCTTAGCACAATTTAGCACAATTAATAAAATCTAAAAAATTAAATGTGGGGGCTGAGATAAAAAAATTGTTTTTTCTTGTTTTTTATAATAGTTTTAATATTCGAACATAGGAATTTCACATAAATAATTTTTAATTTTTATTTAGATTAAATTTCTCAATTAAAAGAATACGAATTAATATCTGCATATATATATATATATATATATATATATATATATACATATAATACACTATTTATATACATATATGTCAAGTAGATTACCTGTAGCCATAGTAATTGCATTTATCCCTTGTACAGGCTTCACATTTTCACCATCTGTAGCTATTATTTGCAGAGAATGGTTTTCAATTTTTACTTCAATCAAACAAACTGTACTACATGCATTAATCATGCGAAATCTATATCTTTTGCCTTTTTCAACCATAAACATTGAAAGTGCAACGTTTGTGCTTACTCCAGATGAAGGATTCTACAGAAGTAAATTTTAAATACATTAAGAAAAGCTGAAGTATATATGTTGATAATGTCAATTTAAAAACTAGCAGTTTTTTTGAGAATTATAAAGTATTTACTCAAATACATAAAGTACTTTATTTGCATATAAAATTTCTTGAGCGTCTCTTCAAAATGAGATTTTCACCCGCTTATTTGATGTTATAAAGTATTCTAGAAACATTTAAATAATAATAAAGTGTTTTGTAAGAACATAAAAAAAACATTTTTGAAAAATTTAAAAATATCAAATAAATTATAAATATTACGATTACACAAAGCTAATCTAGATGAGGAAACTGGCAAACAAAAGCCGAGGCGGTCATTAATGCATAAACTTTTTCTTATTTAATTTTATTGACAAATAAGCAATAAGCATACGTCCGAGTTAGTGCAGTTTGTACCATCGAGGGAACGTTGTCGACTAGCTTGCACAAACTTGGGTTTGATGCGTTATTCTTTAGTGTCACTCGTTACTAAATTTCAATTTTAATTTTTGATTGTAGCATTTAGTATTGCGCATGTTAAGATTTAAAAGTAAATTTGATGTTTATACATTGTTAGGCATGCTGAAGATGCACCAAAAAATGACCAAAAACATACATATTTTAATGAAATTAAACGACAAAAGTTTATGCACTAATAATCGCGCCCTTATACATATATGAGTTTCTTAACCTAGAGGTATTAGTATTCTGAGCCTATTGCTGTTATTAAAGTATAATCTATCTTTCACTTTCTGTTTTGTAAGAAAACTACTTTGGTTTGCTTATATGATGATAAAATAAAAGAAACATGAAATGAAATTGATTAATAAAATTTATATCATATTGCATATAAAAATTGTAATCGAATTAATATTGTATTTAGAGATTGATACTTGTTTAAAAACAAAGTCGGCAAAAATTAAAATTATAAACTGATAATTAAATTTTATATATATTTTAATTTTTAATTATAATATCAATTAATTTATTAACTTCCACTCATATGTTAATAGACATACGGCAATTACACGTAATATAAACACAAGATAAAAAATTAATCTAGATTGTTTCACTATACACCTAAAAAATGAAAATTAATCATTTGGGAAGTGATTGGATACATAAAACCAAGAAAAAAAGTTAGTATGAACAAGTCCGAAAATATGATGTTTTTAAATTATCGCTATTTTTATGTTGAAATTTCAAATTGCTTTGTTAAAATTGGAAGAAGAGATGATTTTGTGTTTATTTATTTAATTTATTGCTTTGTATTTATTTATTTAATTTATATTTTATTTGTATTTTTTAATATGGTTTTTTTTTAACTTGGGTAGTGCTAAAGCAGCTTACAACTTTTATTTGACAGTGAAATTTGAATATTGATTATTAAAACTGTGAATATCTTATTTGTTTATATATATATATATATATATAT
>JBCEZW010000054.1:3897213-3908296 GCA_039654385.1 Cataglyphis altisquamis
ATATATATATATATATATATATATATATATATATAATTTGAGTATTGATTATTGAAACTGTGAATATCTTATTTGTTTATATACAGAGTGTTCCTAAACTGGCGACAAATATTTTAATCATATTTTTTTTGTAACATTTTAAGACGAAAATTTTAATACGAAAATATCGAGGCTACAGAAATTTTCAAATAGGAAAAGTTTAAAGATCACAAATGACACAGCTGGAATTTTGCGCACTCAGGGATGGCAAAATGGACAATGGTAAAGGTGCTTCCATGAACTAAATGCCTTTGACAATAATAAAAAGTTATTGTAAAAATATTTAAGATTTTCATAAGAATTTATTTCTGTTGTCTGTAATGAATCATAAGAACAGTTTAAAATCTTTTTATTCAATAATTTAATGTACCGATATTGATATATATCAACTGCCTCCACAATGAAATTAGTCAAGACAACTAAATATGACAGTTGACACATGTCAGTATATTGGCCATTTAAAAACTACTGTAGCCTCGATATTTTCGTTTTAAAATTTTCGTCTTAAAATGTTACACTGAATTTGTAATTAAAATATTTGTCGCCAGTTTAGGATCATCCTGTATATGTATATGGTTAAATTTGGAAAAATATGTCATTAATTCAGTGAAAATTCATGAAAAATTTTGAAAAAAAGTTTGAGTGATAGTTTTTTCTTTTAAATAGAAATAAAATTTTTTTATATTTTTAAAGTACTCTTCAAGCTGTTAAACTTTTTTCAATAATTTTTTTCTATCTTTTATAATTTTAATAATATTTGATCTCAAAAAATAACATCGTTTCTTTTCAAACAAGTGTTTCACCTTTTAAATGTGAAAATCCGCACATATTAAAGAAATATACGTTCCTTAGATTTTTTTGACAACATATTTGAAGGAGAATCGATTCCGGACAGTTGTGACACATCCCTTGTAAGAAGTGTTGCATTTAATCTCACGAGTATTACAGAATGTAATAAAACAATACTCTTAATAACATCACAAAAGTTTCCAAAATTATTTTTTTTGGTAAATATGTATAAAGGCAACCTCATGGATGACCTTGACCTTGATATATGTTGTCAACGTCATCATTCTGAGTGACCTTGACCTGGAAATAAGTGGCGGTCGCGATTCGTTAAAAAGTTATGCAAAGCAAAAAGCGTAGTTCAACACAAACTTGTGTTCAGTTTTTGAAAATAAAACCTTTTGTTCCACAGAGGAGGGCATAGTGTCTAGTTTTTTAATAGTGGAATCCCTTCAGAGAAAGAGAGACGGAACATAATACCTCCATGCATATACTTTTTAATGCGAAATGGTTTCACATGGGTCTACAACTCTCCATGCAAAACGAGATTTTACATGGGTTTACAATTTTCTACGCAAAGCGAGGTTTATTTCAAACTTTTGTATGCTGTCTTATATAATTTGTTGGTAAATATGCATAAAATATAAAATTATAAACCCATGTAAAACCTCACTTCGCATTAAAAATTACATGCGTGGAGGCAGTATGTTCCGATTCTCCTGCGGGGAGCTTCATTGACAAAAAATTAAACACATAAGTTTGCGATGAACCTCGCTTTACGTGCAGTAACAATAAATAACAAAAAACTATTTTTTTACTTTTTCTTTTTTTAAAGTTAACTTTATTAATCTTTTTCGTTAATAATTTTTTAACGAATTTCAAGAATCATCTTTAGTGACCTTGAAATAAATGACGGTCGCGATAACTTTAACAATATATATCAAGGTCAAGATTCGTGAGGGTGCTCTTTACGCATATTTATTATTTTTTTGTTGACATTTTATATCTTCTTAATTATTAAAATTACAATTTTCTGTTAAAAATTACATTTTTAACATTTAAATCTTTTTACACGGTTTTTTAATCATATCTATTTCATTATATTGTTACATCATATTAATTATTTTTGCAGTTTATAATATAATTGATTAAATAAAAGAACACGCGCAAGCGAGTATGTATTTTATTGTGCCAAAATATTCAATTTGTTATGAAAAAATTATGTATACCTCTCTGTTCATTAACATCAATAGCTTTTGAAAATAATCACTATACTCACAATAAAATTCATTTAATTAGATATTTATTTGTTATGATTTATCTCTTTTAGTTTAAATTTAAAAAATAAAAAAGGTGACCATTTTTGATGGAACACTCTGTATAAAAAGAAAAATTTTATAGATGTAGAAGTGAAAAGTAAAAATAAAAAATCACAGACATTAAGTTGATTTTTAAACTAATTATTAACACGAGTTTATGAAAAATGAAATATTTACAGAGAGATATTAGAAGAATTAGTTCGCATTAGCGTATAATGAGGCATCGTTGAAGCACGAACATCGTCTAGTATTATGTACTTTAATTTTTAAAAGAAGCATTTGCATAAATATGTGAATCCAAATATTGGAAAGATTTGAAGACCCAAATTTATGTTTTTAAAATAAATTAAAAAATAAAATTTATAAATAATTAAATATATTTAAAATTAGAAAAAGTCTTTTGCTTTTTCTAATCATGTTTTGCGAAGCATATCATTTTGGGTAAATAAAAGGCATAAAAGGTTACACTTCACCAATTTTATTGTCACTTAAATATGTTGTAGAGGAGGATCTTCTGAGTAATTCTCCGCAAGAAAAAAATGGGGGACAGGACGGAAAAGAGGGGGATGTTTAGAAGATATAATAAACTGAAATTTCACAATTTTAATGCTTTCTTTGAAATATTATAAAATAAAATTAGGAATAGTGATATTTGTGTCCATTGTATTACCTGCAGAGGACGTAGGAAATGTTTTTGTTTACATTTACGAGGTACATACAAGGTCATAGATATTTTATCTTTCCCCTTACACCCTCGCCCGGAAAAAATTCTACCCGAAGCTACAATTTGAGTATATAACATAATCCAAACCAAATTTTTGTTTTAAATCAGAAATAGGTTTGGGTTAGGTTACATCTTTCGGAAATGGAGCCCTCCCGTAAGTAGGGGAGCGGAACCCATTGCATTCACACATATACTTTATACGTGAAGCAAAATTCCACATGGGATTACAATTTTCCATGCAAAATAAAGTTCAACCGAATCTATGAGTTCCGCCCCCTCCCTCCCTACGAGGGGGGCTTTCACTTCCGGAAAATATAACCTAACTCAAATCTATTTCTGATTTAAAACAAAAATTAGTTTGGATTATGTTTTATTCTACGTTTTATTCGTTTGGATTACGTTTTATTTTTATTATTTACTCAAATTGTAGCTTCGGGGTAAAATTTTTTCGGAGTTGGGATACAGGGGAAGGGCCTCCCCCCGTTCATGCGTAAAAGTCGTAAACCTTTTTCAATAAAAAAGTAATATTATTACAACATATTATACAATCTTTAATGTCAAATTTCAATTTGTCATATCTTCTAAACGAATGCTTCCTCCACTTTTTTCTTGCGGTAAATTACTCAAAAAAACCTCCCTTACAACGTACTTAAGTGACAATAAAATCGGTGAGGTATAACCTTTTATACATATTTACCTCATTTTGTATATCACAATGTTCTGCATGACGTTCTAAGTTTTTTCTTCAATTTGTACAATAAAAAGATTCGAGTGCAGTTCCGAATTGAGCTTACCTCCGATTTTGATAAAACTTTGTGAAAAGCTTCTTTTCAGTTCTTCTTTGTAATGGAAGCCTTTTAAGAGAATTTTTGTAACATGCACATTTGTGACGATCTTATCAAATTCAATAGTGTTGAAATATATAAAAGGGAAATTTTTAGATTGTTTCGGAGCAAAAAATAAAGGTTACTCTTAATTTTTAAGATGTAATTATTAGAAATTTGAGTTTTAATATATTGTTCAAATATTAAATTATAAAAATTTGTAGGATTCAGCATTTCCTTCTGTTTATATTTTGCTCATGCATCAAAGATGATATGATTTGTTTATATTTTTTAATAGTTATTTGTGATTGTCTATTTTTTCATTTGTGCTCAGTATATGTACTGTAATACTGTAAGTTCGGTTAGGTAGGTTAGATTTTTTTGGACTTGGAATGGCAAAGCCTCTTTCCTATCAATACATATATTGTTTTTATATATATATCAGCAAATTATATAATTGCATACTAATTGGAATGTCATATGTAGCAATATATACAATTATTATACTTTTTAAAATTTTTTCTTTAAAAAAAAATGATTTTCTTATAGGAATCATCAAAATTTCCTTTAGAGACTTCTAATTTAAAAGGAAGCTTTTTACAGAGTTTAAGTAGAATCGCAAGCCCTTTTCGAAACTTTATTCGAGAATTTTCAATATGTACATTAAAAATGTACATGATCAGAAAATTACATTTTCTTCATATTAGACTTATTTTGTTAAAAATTTTTAATAAACAAGCGATAGTTAAAATTTTCTGAAAAAACATTGTTCTTGATACTTAAGATCGCGTCCTTGATAATGTATATCAAGATCATTGAAATCAGTGTGATCCTTAGACTGTATAATTATCAATATTTTTTTCTAATAATTTTTTATTAATACTAACTTTTTACGAAATGAGTCAACTAAATAACTATTATGATATAGTTTGATTTTCGATAGCTTCAAATTTAAATTATTTAAATGAGAGAGAGAAATATGTTAATTCTATAAAGTCAAGCTTACAAAAAAATATAAATCTTCGAAGAAAGATATAAAATCATAAATTATCATTCTTTTGCACTAACTACAAGCCGTCAAACTTCAAGAGGAATATCTCTATAAATTGAAGTAGCTTTCAAGAAAGTAAAACTTCATGAATCATTTTCTATGATTAACAAAATTGTGATGGCCTTTTATTTCATTAATATCCTTTTTATAATTTGTATTACAATACATAGTTTAATTGCTTTCCTACATTTTTAACAAATGTTTGTAATTAAGGGAAATTTTTAATCTAGCTATTTTATTTGATCGAGAAAATTTTTAAATCAGTCATTTACATCGCGCCATTTGTTACAATAGCTAAGCATTTAGAAAAATTAATGTTTAATTTTTTTAGAGTTTGTTCAACAATTCTAAAAATATTTACACCAGTTATATGCCATTATACGAAAATTTAAAAACTCCTTGATACATGAAAGATCGTTTTGTAACTATTTAAGGAGAGACACTCAATTAATTCAATTGATATATCGATTATTGATGCTTTTGTCTAGACACATTGAAAAATAGTGAAAAATGAGTACATTGCTAATAAATGTTTTAATTTTTCTATATGGAAAAAATTGAATATGGTTTATTTGCTGTTACTGTATATTTTATTCAATAAAATATTGTTAGTTTCTACAAATGTTATAATTATATTCTATAGTAATATGTATTATGCTCTTTAATAAACATGTAATTGTATGTGTCAATTAATTTTCATAATTATGTAAGCTTATACAGTTACACAAGTTCGGATGTGAATAAATTTTTAAAATATTAACTTTCGAATTTTCGAACTGTTATCTTACAGAGTATCTAATAAGAGATTTTTCTTACCGTCCAATTTCCTCTACCATTTATTAAAAAATTTTGCGGAATTTGCCCCTTTGAATTTGTTTTATATCGACCAGGAAAACGTTCTAACGATAATTCGTGCATCCAGTCACTTATAACTATTACGTGTTCCGGAAGATCCATATCGTATAAATTATGAAAAGGATTTAATTGTGGCGGATCGCGTACGATAAAAGATCCATACTGTCCATCTATCATATGCACTGATATATGTGAATGATAGAAATGTGTACCTGAATTTTTTACTATAAATTGATATCTAAAAAAAATATTTCAAAAAACATATTAGAAAATATTTTTAAACTGCCTGAAAAAGAAATAAAAGTGTTAAAAGCTTTAAAAATTTTGCAAAATTCATTATTATAATTCAAAAATTGTTACATGAAGAAAATTTTTGTTTCATTGATTAATATTACTCATGAGACATTACAAATAATTTAAATTATTTAAAGGTTTGGATACAGTACCGAAAACGATAAACCTCCGATTGCGCTAAAATTTTAATCAAAGCTTGTGTTTGATTTAAATATAAAGCGAGGGTTTTTTGCCGTCGAGGCTCCGTTCGTCCTCCATGTCTCCTCAAAGTTTCAAACATTTTTACTGTATATCTCCGAAAATATTGAGTTTAGAGAAAAAAGTTATAGACAAAAAATGAAGCACTTAAAAAATTCTACAAAAAAAGTTATATACATTTTTCATATAAACACATCACACAAATAATTATTTTAGAAGTTAAGTGATAAAATAATTTTAACGCTATCGTATTAATAATATATCAGACCTGATTCATAGAGAAATATAGAATAAAATAGAATAGAATAGCGTCTTTATTGCCCCCCAAAAGGGATTCAATATTACACAAATACACAATTACATTTATCCATTTTTGTACATTTCTCAACCCCTCTCCTCCTCGTTCTGGCCTGTATGGCTTACAAAACTTAATTACTCTCTCCCCTTCCTCGTTTTCCCGTCCTCCTCTCGTACTTCCCCCTCTCCTTATCGCTCCTCTCATATTCTCCCTCCCCCCCCCCCTCACCTTCCTCTTCCTTCCTTTCTCTTCAATCTCAAGATGTCTGTTGCTTTTTTTATTATGCTTCCCGTTCTTCTAACTGCTCCTTCCTTCACCGTCCTGCATTCTTCTCCCACCATACTTTCCTCACCTCATCCCACTTCCATTCCTTTCCGTCGATCCATAACCTTCTATTGTCCACCAGCGTGCTCCTTTCTTTTCTTCTTTCCTCCCTTGCCTTCTCTACCATCCTCCATCTCAATCTCCTTTCTTCCATTGATAGCTCCTCGTCCACCTCAATACCACATTTCCTCCTTATTTCGCCTTTCATTTCTAGAAATTTCTCTCTGTCCTCTTCCTCTTCTACCTCTATCAATAGAACTTTTATACCTCTTTCTCCTTCCCTTTCTATTATCCCTGCCGTCTTCATTCTCCTAAGGTCTCCTCCATCACGTCCGTGGTCATCCTCGCTCTTTCCTCCGCGTCCTCTCCCCTCACTCCTCTCCATATCATATTTCTCTTTCTTCTGTCCGTTTCTCTCTTTCCCTTCTTTCTCTCACTAGCCTCCACCTTTCTTCCGAGCTTTTACTTTCATTCTCAGTCCTTCCTTTACTTTCTTCCTTCTCCTTTCCTTTTACCTCTCTCTTCGAGCCCTTTCCTTCTTCACTCTTTTCATCTGATCTCCGCTCCTCTTTCGCACGTCTTTCTTTCCCTTCTTATCTTTTTCCCATCCTCCATCTCCGTCCTCCACATCTTTGTGTCACCCCTTTACCTTCTTCTCTGTAACTCCTGCCCCCCCCCTCTCCTTCAATCCCTCTGCTCTCTTCACGGATATCCCTTTCAATACCTCCTTTCCCTTCTCTCCTTTTCCCGTGCGTTCCTCATCCACTTCAGTGCACTTCATACCTTCTGCTCTCCTTTCCTCTTAGCTTCTCCTCTTCCTACTTTTCTCTTGTTCTCGCCTTTTCCCTCGTCCTTCTTCTTTTTTGCCTGACACTTCTGTTTCTTCCTGCATATTTATCCCTTTTTTCTTTTCCTCCAACTCGTCTTTTTCTATCTTTCTCTTCCTGTCCATCATCACAAACCTTTTCTCCTCTACCTTCCACCTGTCTTTCCCGTCTCTTTCCTTTTCTGTACCCCGCCGGTCTCCTCTTCCTTTCTCTACTTCTCTCTTCGTTTCCCCGTTCCTTTACCCCCGTTCCCCGATACTTGAATTTCCTTCCCTTCACCTCTCCTTCCATCTCTTTCGTCCTCCTTTTCTCCTCTTCTTCCGCCTCCTTTAATTCCCATATCTCTCTCTCTGCTTCCTCTTCACTCTCCTCTCCTGTCCTCGCTTCCCCTTCGCTCTTCTCCTTCGATATCATAGATCTTCTTCTCGGTTCTCCACTCTCCTCCTCTCGATCGTCCTCAGTCTCCTCTCTTTCAACTTCTAAACCATTCTTGTATTCTCCATCTCTCGCATGGCTCTGGCTAACACTTCCTCCCTTTTGTTCGTGGTTCCCTTGCTCGCCCTTATTCCTTTTTCCTCTCACTGTTCTTGCTTTGTCTTCTCTCCTCCATTTTTTTCATTTTCTTTTTCATTTCTCAACTCCTTTCTTATATCCCTCAGCTTCTTCACCAGATCCTCCGTCCACTTTCTCCTCTCCATCTCCTTCTCTGCCTGTCTCTTCCCCTGCCTCTTCCATCTACCCGTTCTGTTCCTCTTCTTACTCGCCTTCCCTCTCTCTCCTTTAACGTTCCACTTCACGCGTGCGGTAAGATGGGCGTGTGCTTGCCGGTGCGTGCTGGTAGGCGCGAGGCGCGAGGCGCGCGCGGCAAGGCGGGCGTGTGTTGTCAATGCGTGCTTATAGGCGCGAAGTGCGCGATGATGCGGGCGGCGGTGTTATTATCCCGCATCTTAGCGGGTGTCGTATGCGAGATGGTCTTCGATATCTCGCGGCGCGATATTTACAGGTATGCGCGGAAGCGCGTACAATATGTTGCCGGATAGAGCGGTGGCCTGCAGTTGATGTAAGCGGTATCGGGGACGCGGCGCGTGTTCCCAGATAATGGTTCGTGGGATGCGTCGTGCGCAGAGTTCGGACGGTCGGGTGTAAGGACCGTAAAGCTCGAGAATACTCGAGGAGAGCGGCGAACTCGTCCACTCTCGGTCTTTTACGGAGGTTTTGTGACAGGATTCGTCTCTGGAGCAGATAGTCGAGAAGTCTCGACAGAGGCTGCGAACACGTTAACCTCCGGTTTACTGTTTTTCGACGGTTGCGGAGCGGTTTCTGAATTTGTCTCGTGCGTACAGCTCGAGCGGATTCGGTTGCCGGTCTGGTGCAGATCTGTAATCTGTTGGGCTTTTTATACTGGCGTTTCGGAGCTGCACCCGCATCGTTTACGTTCCTCTCAGGGTGGGGGAAACGGCGCGAGGTTTTTAATGCGGAGCGCTCGGCGTTCTTCGGAAATGCTCGGCGCTGTTCGGCGGTCGGTTATTTGTTTACCGTCGGTGCTGGTTGTTATTAAAAATAGGGCGCTAAACGTCTCTGCCTTTGCCCGGCTGGTGTTTGCCGGGCGGTAGACTTCCGACGGGCGACATGTCGAGAACGATGGAGTGATGCATCGTTACACTGTTACAATCTCTAACCACGACGTGCTACGTAGCCATATAGTATTACGCACTATTTCCTCGGTTTCGTATCTGTGCTTAGTTGCCATCGATTTCCACGCGCTTGATTCTTGTAATTTGCACCTCCCGCGCCATCTCTCGGCTTTCTCGTTTCAACATTATTTGTCCTTTTCCAATGCTGCGCCCTGTTTTGCTTCGTACGTCCTCTCCCTTGTTAACTTCTTTTCTCTACCTTCATTTCGCCTCTCTTTCTTTCCATATATCTCTTTCTCTCTCTTTCTCACTAACTCTTTCCGTCCTAACCTCCAACTGCCAATATATTCATGACTCCTTCTAAATTCTTCCTCTTCTGTCCATCTTACTTCCCTTCATTCTCATCTGAACTCCTCTCTCTGCTCTTCCTTTTCCTCCCTTCTAAACCTTTGTCTTTCTCCTTGATCCTGCACCATGCATTTTCCCTCGAGCATATTAATGACCACCCTCCCTCCGTCACCCAAACATGGAACCCTCCCTCATAGAGAAATATATTAATAGATTTTCTTCAGTTGTAGATTCCTAAATCAATTTCTTCTCGTAAATCCCTGTGGAACCTCGCTTTGCATTAAAACGTATATACGTGGAAACAGCTCCGCCCTCCCTACGAGAAGGGCAGGAAGGGACTCCACTACCATTAAAATTAGACGCATTAGTTTGAATTGAACCTCACTTCATGTGAAAATCCTATATGAAACTCTAATATGAAACCTCATTTCGCATTAAAAATTGTATGCGTGGAGGCAGTGTGTATTAGGACGATAACGTTAAAATTACTATTTTATCGCGTAAATCCTAAAATAATAGGTTTATATGAAACATGTAATAATCTTTTCTGTTCAATTTTTTAATAGCTTCAGTTTTTGTTTGAAATTTTTTTTTTCTAAAATTAATATTTTCGAAGATATACAGCAAAAATGTTTGGAATTTTGAGAGAGCATAGGGGGCAAACGGGGCCTCATCAACAAAAAATCCTCAAGGTGCTTTATACTCAAGACAAGTTTTTGTTAAAATTTAGCGCAATTAGAAGTTTATCGTTTTCGAAACTGTATCCAAAGTTGTTTTACAATAATGCAAAACAAGAAGAAAAATAAAGTCAAAAATAAAGTGATTAATGGATATTAAGAGTGTAATAATTGAAATAGTGTAAAAAAGAAAAGTATTTTTTTTTCTAATCGATGTCATGTTGCAAAGTTAGATATTAGCGAAACCGAGCAAATGCCTTACACTTGAGTGATGCGGTGCATTATCTATTAACATATGTGTTACTGTAAATATATTGTTGGTAAATAATTATGGAAGCATTGAAGGAATATTTAGAGATTTTGACTGACAATGTTTTCAATAACGAAATTAGTAATTATAAGTGCGAAAGCGCATTCGTGTATAATGATTATTTATATTTTATATATAAATAAAATTATTGCACAATTAATATTTTTAGGTTAACTTACAAATGGCTAAGCAATATTAATGTAGCAAAATAAAGCTTGTGAGAATTCTACCAAAAATAACTATAAAACATTGAAATACATATTTTTATTAATTGATTTTATATAGAATTGTTACGTCCTGCTGATTCCACAATTCTTTCTTTCCGCGAAGTTGTGGCAACAATCGTCGATTGGTGATAAACCATCTCAATCTTTCTAAAATAAATGTCATTCGGTAAATATGTCTTGTGTTATCAAGCGACACGGTAGCGTCGCGACGCCAAGTTAATAAAAAAAAACGCCAATTATAAAAGAAATCTGTTTGGTTTGTCAAGAGTTTTGCCTATGTACAAGGACCGCGGCGCTACCAAGTAGCTTATCCGGAGTTTTATGTCTATAATACTTTCGATTAAAATA
>JBCEZW010000054.1:3914526-3928505 GCA_039654385.1 Cataglyphis altisquamis
CTAAAAATTGGGCTATTTTCAAACCGTTGAAACCCGAAGAGAAATCATCGTAGAAAAAATTAAAAAAGCATTTTGAAGCTTGACGTTTTAACTTTAATAGGCTATCAGTAGTTTTTTTTAAGTTTTGATCTTCCTTGTTTGATGCTTTAAAAAAAGAACACAATGTTTTTGTTTTTTAAAATTATGTATTTTTGACACTCTGCAGCTCGATAACAAAATTTCTTTCGAGAAATTCAACTCTGCGCTGTTTCCATTCGGCAACGTCGACGATAGGATGACGCTATCAATCTTGAACGAAGGAAATATCTGGCCGGAGCCTTTTGCCACAGGGTTGAAGACAAAGAGATAAGAGGATTGAAGGTTCTAGTGTGACGGATATAAACAATCAAGATGGCAGATTAGCCAATAATCGTAGGGATTTAAGTCTATTGTAACGTCGTAGTGGTTAAAATTACGTAAAATATTCAACAACCAAGATGGCCACATCGAGATTTCCTTTTATTCTTTGTTTGTATACCCCTCGATCGAAAATGTACTTTGTGCTACGTCCAGATATTTTCTTTGTCCAAGATATTAATTTCTTTTGAGTAAAGTCATTAGATTGACAAAGCAACGCAATTTTAATTGTAATATTAATTTGGAGCGAAAATGGCGTCGAATAGTGTAGATAGTGCATACTAGGTAGCATGCATATAAAGTGTGGACTATCTGATGCCATTTTCACTTCAATCTAAAATTATAATCAAAATTGCGATTTGTCAATCTAGTGACTTTACTTTTGGGATTAGCAATTGCGAGCGCTCAAAATAATGACTCGCGATGCTACTTGAATCGATTTATCGGCGTGCCACCGAACTGTATCACGGTATAATTATCTGAACAATTACATTAAGATTTTGTTTTAATTCTTTATAAGAATTCAATCTGCCAACTATTAAAAAATAATGTATTGATATATATATATATATATATATATATATATATATATATATATAATACATTTAAATAATAATATTTGTACAATGTTTTGTATCATCTATTTTTTTCAATGAATAATTGTATATTAACTGTTTATTTTAGCAATAACTTTTCTATAAACTTTTTCGGATTCTAAAGTTATTTATTATTAATACGTTTTATAATTTAAAATAGAACTTTTTGATATAAATCCAGTTAACACACACACAAAACAAATTTTATATAAGCAATTTAAAAAAAAAATTATAATACAAAGATATGATTTTTACCATGATATATCAAGATATTTAAAATTGATAATTATTTACATTAACGGACACTTCGCCGACGATCTTGACCTTGACATATGTTGTCAAGGACATGACCCTGAATAATTTTTCCTTATAAATTAATTGGCGGTCTCTTATACTTTCTGAGATATTTAAAGTTAAAGTTTGAATTAAAACGAAAACGATTTGGTTTATACAACGTAACCCAAACCAAATTTTTTGTTTACATTGACAATAGACACTTTGTCGATCTTGTACTTTACAATGTATTTCAAGTGTCTATATTATTCAGTAAGGTCATTTAGTCGCAATATTTTACTTACGTAATCAACATGCGTCTTTACGAATTTCTTAGCAACATCAATGATGAGAAAAAATTAATTGATTATTTAATCAGTGTTATATTTGAAAAGATAAATTGTCCGCGATGTAATTCTTCTATTTCATTAAGTCGTAATATCAATTGTCTTATTTTTCATTGTCATTCTGTGCATTATAAAAGAACATCGAAAAAGAAACGTTTGAAAATATGGTGCAACTTTAAAATAAGCGCATTACATGAAACATGGTTTTCACAATCGTCTCGATATTCAAACAGTATGTCGTTTCATCGCTTATTTTCTAATAATTCAGCCTTCATGGCAAATGTTTTTGGAGCATGAATTAGAAATATCATCAAAAACAGCTGTAGATTGGGTAAATTTTTGTCGCGAAGTGTGTTCTATAATTTCATCATATATTAAAAACATCATTTATATCAAAATATATGTCAAAACATCAAAGCTATTTTAATATAAATTATTTTTTATTTTTATTTTATAGCTTTGTGTTTAATAGGTTTACATAAGTAGTGAACAAATAGGTGGAGAAGACAAAATTGTAGAAATTAACGAAGTAAAAATTGATAAAAGAAAATATAATAAAGGTCGTCTAATTATTGGACAATGGATATTTGGAGGTTGTGAACGTGATACTAAAAAATTTTTTATCGAACCAGTTTCCGAACGTTCTGCTGAGACATTATTATTGGTTATTAAAAAGTGGATAAAACCAAGTACAAAAATAATATCTGATTGCTGGAAACCATACGATTGTCTAAATAATGAGAGATATTTACAGGAAAAAGTGAATCACAAATATAATTTTGTTGATCCTGATAATAATGTTCATACACAACACATTGAACGAGCATGGAGAGATACACGTAATAATATTCTTCGATTTGGAATACGTAAAGAACATTATATAAGTTACATAGCAAAATTTATAGAAATTAAGAGAAAGTTTACATTTTGCGAGCGTATTGATGCATATTTCGATATTATGTCTAAATGATATCCGCTATCACAATAATATAATTTAAAATATATTATTATAGTTAAAAAATTATTCGTTTTAATATTTGTCTTCCTTATTTTTACATTTACAAATTATCAAAAATAGGGGGTGTACTTCCAAATGACCCCCGTTCCCGATTAACCTGAAATTTTACAAATAAATGTTGTTTTCTATATAAAAAATAAAGTGCACGTGGTTTCAACTTTGAAAAATAAAAAAATTTGATAAATGCATAAAAGATTACCGATAGGTAACCTTTCAAAGGCACCTTACCGATGTCTTTGACTTTGACATATGTTTTCAAGGACATAATTCTGAGTAACTTTTTCTTCTAATTTAACTGTTGCTCGTTGTTTATTAAAAAGTTATTAACAAAAAGGTTTGAAATATACCAAAGTACATGCATGAAAGCACGCGTGCGCGCACACACACACACACACACGGGGGTGGAGGGGGGGGGGGGGGAAAGTGGTGGCCTTTGCTTTACAATGTATGTAATGTAGCATGTACTTTGTAAGTTGTAAAGCGAGATCCACCTTGTCTACTCCCCTGGGAGGGAGGCCAAAGACTTCATTTGTACCCCCCCCCCCCACCCCCGGATGCGCGTGCGTGCGTGTGTGTGTGATGCGCGCGCGCGTGCGTGCTTTCTGTCCATGCATGTACTTTGGTATATTTTAAACTTTTTTTGGAAAGTGGAAAAATCCAAGAAGCTTTGTCCCCGAAAATGTAAACAAATACTTTTTCTACATCTGCTCTACACAAATACAACGCAAACAAACTTTATTTTTCCATATTTTATAATAGAAAATACATTAAATCTGTGAAATTTTAAAATCGCATATTTCTGGAACAAGAAGAGAACGTCACAAGATTTCAAATGTGTGTTACTTAAGAATGTATCTTTTACAATATATATAAAAAATGAAAACGATCCGTGATGTAAATTAATCCAAACATTTACTCATTTATGTTTCAAATCAAACTTTAACATTAAATATCTCGGTAACTATAAGAGACTGCCGATTAATTTATAAGGAAAAGTTACTCAGGGTCATGTCCTTGACAACATATGTCAAAGTCAAAGTCATTGGCGAGGTGTCTGTTAATATAAATAATTACCTTAAAATTATTTTACATAATAGTTAAATTTATTTTTAAAAAATATTTAAAATTTTTTAATTTTTTAATAGAGGAAATGTTTATTAATATGTTAACTAGCATGGATATGCTGTAATTATCCGTCATAAATTAATGTTACTACAATATATGTAACAAATTGGTATATCATGCAATATTTTAAAAAAGAATATTTTGAAAAAAGTATTCCTGAGGCGTGTTAGACTAGTAGAAAATAAATATCTAGTTAGTTAAGAGATTAAATAGTACTACATCATACTTTGAATTTTAACATTAAAAAAAATATTGTATTTATAATAAGGAATTTTGTTAAAAAAAATATTAAATGAAAAATATTATTAAAAGATATTTACATACAAAAGATATCTCTAATATAACAATTAATATTATTAAATCTTTACAAAAATTATACGTTATGTTAATGTACATATTTTATGTAATGTAAATATTATGTTTAAATATGTTACCTACTTGAATACTTGGACCTGGGATCATACGATTGATGGAAAATATTGTTTTTTCAAATCCATCACCTATAACACATTCACATGATGAAGTAATTCCCGAATTATTCACTGGTTGTTCACAATAGTCACACGCACTGAAATAAATAAATAAAAGTTTTTATCAAGAAGTGGTGTTTCGCATCAAGTTCACGTGTAGAAAAAGGGAGGCACTCCCTGTATTTATATGCGCGAATCAGCTAATTAAGAGTACCTCAGATTATCGAACTTTAATAACAGTTAAACTGATTAAATTCTTAATAGGCTTAGACGATAACTTGGATAAATTATATAAGAAAAACGTCTTTATTTTTTTTTGTCTGTATCGTAAACGAAAGTATCAGGTTGTTGCAGATAAAATAACTGTTTTTGAATTTTGAATTTAAACTTTCATTCGACACACTTGATATACACATCTTGTAAATCAAAAAAATCTCCATCCACTTCAACATACTTCTCTCAATATGGTACAAGAACATTAATGTCTTTTCCATAAAAATCAAAAGAGCAAGATTCAAGAAATTTATTAAACGCACTTTTAACCTCACTTTCCGTTTGGAATACTTTCTCACTTAAAAAGTCATTCAAGTTTCAAGAAAATGGTAATTTGTCAGAAAAAAATCAGGAGAATAAAGAAATTAAGAGAGAACTTCGTATTTAAACTCTGCTATTTTTTTTGCATCTGTTTTATGCAGTTGCAACATGCATGCATTATCATGAAGCAATAACCGCGTCTATAATACTGACCGCGTGAATAATGCCAACTGTTTAATACATTTTCTTATCACTACGTCAATTTTTTGATAGTATTGTCAGCATTTATAGTTTCATTCTTTTTTGAAAATGAAAAATGCACAATACTTTAGCAGACCACCATACAGACATCATAATCTTATGCGAATGAAGACTCACCAAAGTTAGTCCTCCCACTTTGATTATTATGAATTTTTTTTTTATGAATCGTTTGATAGTTCATTGGTAGTGTTTGGTACAGCATTCAAAACATTTGGTAATTTCCCATTTTTTTACAAAAACATAAACAAATTTTTAATCTTTTTTTATCCTCTCACTTTAACTATTATGGATGTTTTCCTTACCAATCGTTCAGTCGTTGATTGCTAATGTTTGGTAGCGCATTCAAAATGTTTGGTAATTGCCATAATTTTTTTTTAATTGTTAATAAATTTTTAATCTTTTCTTAGCCCTCCACTTTCTCCCTCCTTATTGTTGAAGATTGACCAATCAAAGTAAAGTAGTTTAACGGTCGATAGTGCATGCTTCGCATGCGCATTGCATGAAATACGCGAATTGTGGGAGCGAGAGATTGATATACGTCTGCACCGTAATGTTTTCACCAGCTTTCACTAGCAATATATTATAATATATCTACCGGAAAGTTCTGTCCGATAATGTCATCTCAAGTTTCAATTTTTCGCCTCCAAAGATGAATCATTCTACAGAAATGGAATTCACAAATTATCATCACGCTGGGAAGAGATCATTAGTAACTATGGAAATTATATTGTTCAATAAATATTAATAAATGTATATTAATAAATGTATTATTTTCTTTTTTCAAAAATGGAAAGAACTTTCCGGTAAACCTAATAGTAATGGCGTTTTCGAAGACAATGCAATGACGTCATTATTTGCATGTCTCTGCCAATAAAAGACATAGATTCATGATCCGGATTGAGTTAACCCGTCCATCCGAAAACGCCATAATATTATATGGATTAATTACAGTCAATTATTCCAATTCCAGAATATTCTTAGAATAATCGATTATGATTTGTCAATTTGCTTACAACTAACGACTAACAACATTATAGGCCGGGCTTAATAAATTGCCTGTAAGATTTATTATGTAATAGCAGATACTCTATTAAATCGCTATCTTTCCTCTTTTGTATTAAGTTCGCTTAAAAATAAATTATACTTTTCGTAGAGTTCTATAAAGGCTGTATTACACTACGTTGCAGTTGGAATGATGGTTGACAGTTGCACAATCGACCGTTAAGCTGCTTCACTCTGATTGATCCTCAATAATAAAGAGAAAGAGAGAGAGAGTAGAGGGCTAAGAAAAGATTAAAAATTTGTTAACAATTGAAAAAAGAAAACGGGCAATTACCAAACATTTTAATGTACTACCAAATATTAGCAATCAACATTGAATGATTGATAAAAAAGAATCCATAATAGTTAAAGTGGGGGGAGGAGCTAAAAAAAGTTAAAAATTTGTTTATGTTTTTGTAAAAAAACGAGAAATTATCAAATGTTTTGAATGCGGAATCCAAACACTACCAATGAACTATCAAATAATTGGTAAAAAAAAAATCATAATTCAATCTAAGTGGGGAGGGCTAACTTTGGTGTGGAGGTTTCAGTTTTGATATATGTTTGTGTTCAACGTATGGTGGGTCGATCACTTTCTTCCCGAAAGGCAGTATTCATATTTTGCCTTGCTTCGGCCGCACTATGACCAAGATTAAATTATAAGAATAATAAGAATATTATTCAAATTTCCTTACTTTCCATTAAAGAAACAGCGACTTTCAATGACATAAACATTGTGATACAAGTAAAGTTTTGTATGCAAATTTTCGTGTGAAACATATACTTTTCAAATATTACATATAGAGCGACATCTGCATGAAAAAAGCTGAACTATAATGGCGAGAAGTTTTAATTATAAAAAACAGCCATTTTATCTGCAACAATTTAATAATATGACGCAAAATCAAAATGTGAAAATGTTTATTTAAAAAATGTCACATCACATTACTGTCGCGTTTCACATATTAGATCAATTCAGAGTATACTGCACGAATCGTGACATATCAGCAACAAAATGCACCGGCAGCAGCACGACAAAACATTGAACAATGCATTTTAAGTAAGATTATCTACACTAATCGGCACCGATTTGAAAGTTGCGTCAACATGTACCGACGCTAGCCGACATTTTCGCAAAGAATATTTTGATGGTGCGTATAACATATCGATGCTTGTCTGCAGTAAATAAATAAAAAACAATGTTCGAACAACAAATTATTTAAATTATTATCAGTTATTTATCACGATCTTTCCGCTTCCCACATGGAACTCATCCATTGGGCGTCCATATATCTCCATAGCTCTGTGCGACATCTATCTCCACATTGGATATTGTATTTCTTATAAAAATTTATATTATCTTCACAATAGATATCCATCTATAAATCCATCATGCATGTCCATTAGACATTTGTTATAGATGTGTAATAGATTTATACACGTATGTTCCTAACAAAATAAAAATTAATTTTTATTTAAGCATTATTTAAAATTCTTAACTAATATTTTGGGAGAATGCTTAAAATTTGGTAATATTATAATATATTCTTTTTTTATTTATAAATAATTCAAATTTTTATAAAAAATTTTTATTAAACTTTAAAACATAATGAATAAAATTTTAATACTAAAGGTAATGAATTTTTTTAATATTAAAATTTTTTATACAATCCATGATAAGTAATACCATTAATTTATTATTAATTATGAATAAAATTCTTAATTTATAAATAAAAATTAAAGATAACTGAAATATATAATTTGGTTTGTGTTTTATAAAATCAAAAATATATTTTTTAGTTTATTTTGCCCATAAACAGATAAATATGAATAAATAAAATATATCCAATTGCTTAAATAATTATATTAAAAACAACTATATGTGTGGGATTGTTAATCAGAGAGGAATGCTTGCTGGCTTGCCAGTGGGTATCGAGGAAATAATATTCGCAGTGGACCAAAACTAACACTAACCAGACAATGGATAAAACATTTTCGGCAAATATCCCAGGTGATATCCGGGCATTGACCCGCAATCCACCCTCTATAGAGGCAGGTCTCACGGATTTTGGGAATGGGGGCAACCAATGTTTGCAAAAGACACATCTGCTAGCTCAGAAGTCTTAACCAGAAATCATACCTCATCAATCAGCATGATATCAACCGAGACAGAGACAACTCTAACTTAAAACCACAGTAGCCACAAGACCAAGAAGTGAAAATCAATCCACATATCAAACGTAGCATAAAAAGAGACTAAGGAGCAGTTCTGATGATCTTTTTATTAGAATCACGAAACAAATTAAAATTAAGAACTATTAGCTAAGTAACACTATCCCAACTTTGAACAGGTTTGATGTTCTGGATAACGAGAACGATAATACAGCTACCCCACAAAAACTAAACCACCCCCGATATTTGTGGATGGGAAATAAAGATATTGCAGGAAAAGCAAGTTAAGATACAACCAATGACATCGGAGATATATACAGAGATAGTCAAAGAACTGCGGTTGAAAGAAACTTAGTTTCATATCTATAAACCTAAATAGGATAGAAGCTTTAAAGTAGTTTAAAAAAATATGTATCCCGCAATTGAATCTTTAGAAATCAAGAATGCAATCAAAAAATTGGGTCATATAGTAGTAAACATATGGAATATTAAACAAAGAATAAAAAAAAACCTTTACCTATGTTCATCGTAGAACTGAAATCAAATACTAACAACGTTATATACAATATTAAGAATCTCCTACATTGTCGAATACTCTTTGAACCTCCTAGGCTTCGAGATTCCGCAGTGCGCAAAATGCCAGTGTTGTGGATACAGTAAAAAATTCTGTTATCATAAAGCTAAGTGTGTCAAATACGCCAAAGATCACTTAACAGCTAATTGTCCAAGAAAATCAGAACAAGTCAAGTGTGTAATGTGTGAAATCACCCAGCTAATTATAAAGGATGCGAAGTACACAAACAGTTACAAAAAGCCAGATCCGACACTCAGAGCAAGAGTAACACAATGGCGAACATCACAAAAAACTCTAATAGAGGAAGCCAATACTAACCATGAAGCATTCAAGTCTGCCTAATATGCTCAAGTTGCGGACAACAACACTAACCACACACAATGCACAAATCAAATGCAAACAAGTAATATATCAACTGAAATCAACAGCGTTAACAATCGGGAGATAATGTCTATGTTCCAGGAACTAATGAAGCAAATGATATCTCTGTCAAATCTAGAATCAAATTTCATTGGCAAAATGACATTATATTCAATATGTTAAGAAATGCATTGTGGAATGCCAATGGACTAGCCCAACATCATCTTGAGTTGAAAACCTTCCTGGAAATGAATAACATAATACTAATCTCGGAAACACACTTTACCAAACAAAAACTTCTTCTCTATGACCAAATATTAATTCCATCAAACGATGCACCCAGATAACACTGCCCATGGTGGATCTGCTATTTTAATAAGAAACAATATTAGGCATTATGCAATTACCTACATAAAAAAAACACATCCAAGCAACCAACATTATAGTCGAAGACTGGACTAGTCGTATCGCTTTTTCAGCTGTTTATTATCCATTGAAATTCAACAATAAGGAAGAACACTGCAAGCATTTATTTGAAAAACTTGGGTCCCGCTTCATTGTTGGAGGAGATTTAAATGCTAAATTTATACAATGAGGATCTCGACTGACCATTTCTAAAAATCGGGAATTGCTTTATGCAATAGATTCAATAAATCTTAATGTCATATCGACTGGACAGCCTATTTATTGGCCTACTAATACGAGCAGAGTTCCTGATCTAATCTATTTTGCTATTATAAAGGAAATATCTCAGCAATATATTGAGTGCAAATCGAGTTTAGATTTTTGTTCGAATCACACATCTGTTTTTATTACTCTAAACAGCCAGGCTAAGAATAATGACAATATATGCAGATTGCATAACACGAGCACAAACTGGAAATATTTTCGGGAGGAAGTAGCAGCAACTTTTAACACAAAACTATTCCTAAAAAGTTTAGATGATTTAAGGATAGCGGTAAAATACTTTAATAATTACAACAAACTGCCTGGAAAGCCACTCCAAAATCTACTAGCAATGATAACACATGTGAGTACCCATCAAATATTAGAAACAAAGTAGTCCTAAAAAGAAAAGTCGGGAAACTATGTGTACTACTAGTGTACAAAATGTCTGAAGATTAAAAAGCAATTAAATCATCTTGTTAAAGAAATAAAAAGTATGTTAGCAGACTTGAGAAACAGAAGCGTTTAAAACTACCTTAAGTTTTTGGATGCAACAAAAGCAACTGATTACTCATTGTTGAAAGCAACAAAAAATTTAAACAGCCGCAAACCATGTCACCATCTATATATAAACTGGATGAAAATTGGGCTTGGAATGATATGGAAAAAGCTGAGATTTTTGCTAAACACCTAGCAAACGTCTTCATGCCCAATTCCAGTTGCGATTCCTCTGTTCTTAACAATAGTAGTTGTGAAATCAATGATGCGATCAATGATTGCCAACAAGACTTTCTTAAAATGTACTAAAATTGAAGTAGCCAACGCTATTAAGGGTCGACCCAAAAAAGCGCCTGGATATGACTTCGTTATAAGATGTACACTCAGGGAGTTACCTGAAGTTGGTGTAATCTACCTGACCCAATTATACAATAGCATAATGAGGATTGGCTGTGTTCCATCTAAGTGGAAAGTAGCTCAGGTAACAATAATACAAAAATCAGGCAAATGCGCAGAAGAAGTTGCATCATATAGGCCAATCAGCTACTTCTGGTATCATCTAAAGTGATGGAAAGATTGCTGCTCAATAAACTTGGAGAAATTATTGAAGGCAAGCAGCTAATTCCCAACCATCAAATTTTTTGGCTTTAAACACAGCACTTTGGATCATGTGCATAGATTGGTTGATAATACACAGCTCCTTCAAAGCAATGAAGTATAGTTCTACAGTCTTTCTGGATGTTTCCCAATCCTTCGACAGAGTCTAGAACGAAGGTCTGCTATACAAAATCAAACAGAACTTTCAATTCAATTATTACAAAATTCTCAAATCCTACCTGAAAGATCAATACTTCTTTGTTAAGTATGGCAACGACGTAACAAAATTACATCCAATCAATGCTGGAGTACCGTACTCGGACTGACACACATATCTGTTATACACAGCCGATTTGCCAATTGCAGCTGGAATAACTCTGAGTACTTTCGCTGATGACACTACGGTCCTTGTGTCTCACCCTTATGTCTCATAACCCGGCTGTAGCGTCATACTTCAGGATAGTCTCAATGCCATGGAAGAGTGGCTAAATAGATGGAGAATTAAGGTAAATGAGACCAAGTCAGTGCACGTGACCTTTACCTTAAAACATGCAACTTGCCTTCCTGTCACAATAAATGGAGTGCAGATCCAGCAGACAAATGAAGCCAAATATCGACAAGTACACCTGGATAGAAGATTGACTTGGAAGAAACACATTACAACCAAGCAAACAACTAGAAATGAATCTAAGGAAAATGTATTGGCTCTTAGGCTGTAAATCACAGCTTAAGATGGAAAATAAAATACTATTATATAAATGTATAATAAAACCGGTGTGGACTTATGGACTGCCACTATGGGGCAGAGCGTTCTGCGCATCACATGTACATGGTTCGCGCTTGTGTGCGTAGAAAAACCCGGCCCGTCTAATAATACTGACCTCTAACCGATGTACCTAATAGGGTCAATGGACACACAGCAAACTGTTTTTACTATTGCTTAATTCATTACTGAATATCCTGGCGATAGATTGTAATGTTATATGGAGCTTTAAAAAAAACTAATGATTTATCCGTACTGTTTTTGACTTTGCAAAATATATTTTTTATATTTGATACTGTTACGACCTATGTCGTTACTAAAGCCTCGCGGACCGTCCGCAAAAGAGGCCGGCGCTTGGCGCCCCATAATTTTCACATATCTGCGCCGTTGCGGGACAGCGAGTGAGCCGCCCACCGTATGAGCCGCCGCTGGGCGATGCGATCCCCCCCCCCCCCCACTAGGGCGGTGCGAGCCTAAGTAAGGAAAGCCGGCTCGACATGGCTAGCGGCACCATTCCCTGGTCCCAATCCTCGGGACACTTGAAGCCTCAGAGCGTTCTCTGAGTTTCCAGTTGACCGATCCTTATACCGTTCCTTCTAACCTGGTCTAGGAGACGAGTGCTCTCGTCTCCGGCCGAGTGCTCTCGGCGTCCAATCCTGTCGGTGCGAGGGAGTGCTCTCCCTTACACCAACCACCTCCGGTCTGGGAGACGAGTGCTTTCGTACCCTGTCGAGTGCTCTCGACGACCGGCGCTGTCCGTGACGAAGAGTGCTCTCTTCGTCGCTTCCTCGCGACACCATCAACTTCGACCGCGCGACAATCTCTCGGTGATCCGCAACTGAGAGCCTTTAGGCTCAATCCATTGTACGCATCGCGTCCGTGCTTATTTTGTTTGTACCGCGCCTAATCAGTAAGATTGGCTCGTGCCCGCTCGTGACGCCAGGAACAGCATCTCTCCAACGCCTAGTCCTTCTCAGGATAAGTCGCAAAGGATGCCGGCTGACCCTTAATCCTTTTCAGGACGGGCCGCTGAGAAGTGCGCATCCTCGGCACCAGACATCGCGTCCTGGCACGATCTCGCGTTATCTCATATCCGGACCAGATTAAACAATTCCGATGCGATAAATTGCGAGTAGCCGATTCCGTTAGTACCAGCCGATTTTGTTTCTCTCGTTACAGGTCGATCCCGTCTCCTCCCATTGTATTCGCGAGTACTGTTTATTAGCCGATTTTGTTGTAACTTATATTCACGCAAATAAATCATTGTTATTGGTTGACCAGACCAAATGTGTGATTTGCGAGCCCGAGTCTCTTCCTTCTCCCGAATCCTGGAACCGACAAGCCGATCCGTGGCGTCGGGAAAGGTAGATCGTTACAATACAATTAAAATGCACACAAAGATGGGAAAATAATATAAATTCAACAATTTATAATAATAATAGTTTAAATTAAATTTTAGATTAAATAATAGTTTAATTGTTAATTTTTGTGGAAAAAGCTATAATAAATCCATACTAAATTTATGTAAATTCTATAAATTTCTAGTTATAAAATTGAAGCAGTCACTTTAAATTGTAAAATGGTAACATTCCACGGAGATTAATAAACCTATTACCTCCCAACGACATGAAAATGTTTGTCCAAACTCATTTCAGAAATCTTGCGCATAGCGTTGTATTAATATTTATATAACATGCCACAAATAATATTATTTTTATTATTTATACAAGAAATTTTTACAAAAAATATTATATTAATAAAAATCAATTAAACACTATTGGTTTTCAATAACTTTTAATCGTTTTTTCAACAACAATTGAATAGTTCAAACTTTTTTCTTTTTCTTTAATATATATGGAATCTCACAAAAAATCCATAAAATCAAATAAAACGAGTACTTTATTAGCGTATTTATAAAAGTATAATAAGATATATAGGGTGTAACTAAATAAACGCATATTAACAATACTATCAGATACAAAACAACAATCCAAATCGAAAAGTTATGAACCATTTTTTGATCTGAGCTTTCTTTTCGTTGTTATACGATGTTAAAGTTAACTAAATCAGCGGCTGTCTACAACGGAAAACAAAAAAGGGATGACGGTGATCAGAGTAGCGAAACGGCTTTCTGTTGTATAGGCGCTGATTAGCTAACTTTAACATCATATAACAACGAAAAAAAAGCTCAGATCAAAAAATGGTTCAGGACTTTTCATTTTGAATTGTTGTTCTGTATCTGATGGTATTGTCCATGTGCGTTTATTTAGTTACACCCTGTATATATA
>JBCEZW010000054.1:3928525-3942735 GCA_039654385.1 Cataglyphis altisquamis
ATATATATATATATATATATATATAGACCATGCGTGTACACCTCTTTCCTTTCAAAAACTAAGCATTTTAGAGAAAAACGTTTTGAACAAAAATTGTATGATTTTGAGGGGAACATAAGGTGATGTCATTTGGATGGCAGCGTTAAGGTCAAGTCAAGGACACCTTTAATTTCTTAAATGTAATCTCTTACTTTTTATTGCATATTCTTATAGCTTATGTCGAGAGCTTTCCAAAACAATATAATAAAGTATTTTTTCATTAAGAATTTTTTGAGTTATTTTGTATTTTAATCTGACATATTTTAGTATAAAATATAAAATATCTCGAAAATGATTTAGTGTTTAATAATTGTATCATAATACTTTTATATACAGAATAATAAGATATATATATATATATATATATATATATATGTATGTATGTATGTATGTATATATATGTTACGTCCTGGCGATTCTGCAATTTTTTCCTTTCACGAAGTTGCGGCAATCATCTATTGGTAATAAAAATAAATCGTTTAATAAACAGATCTTGCGCCATGCATTTTTTAAACTCTTAGTCACTTGTCAATAACTGTATATCTATGAGTAACCGTGAGAAAGGCGCATAAAAATTGATGATGAAATCACGCCGATTTCCTTGAATAAATAAAAATTGATAAATATTATATATTTATATAATAATAATAATTCTTTCTCGCTCTTCTTTTTCTCTTCTCTCCTTTATCAGCTTCCACTCCTTCTCTAAACCTTCGCTGCCACCTCCTTCTCTTCTTTTTCTTTCTTCCTCTTCCTTCTGTTCTGCTTCTCTCCTTACTCCTTTTTCTTCTCTTCTTTTCTTTCTGTATTTCGTTCTTTCCTCCTGCTCGCCTTCTCCTCCCCTCTCTCCTTTCCTTTTTCATTGCTCTGCATCCATTCTTTCATATCTCCTGTCTCCACTTTTCCTTCCTCTCTTCTACTCCTACTCTTTTTCTCCTCTGCTCCCTCTTCTTCCCTCTCGACTACCTCTTTTTTTCCTTCCTTCCCTTCCTCCTTTTTCTCACATGCATGTTCCTCTCTCCGTTCGTTCCGCTTACTCCCTTTCCTCTTACATTCTCTTTTTCCTCTCCTTTTTCCTTCTTCCTTCCTCTTCTCTCCTTGTGTTTTCTCTTCTTTCTTTCTTCTTGCTTACCTCTTCTTTCTTTCTTTTCAACTTGCCCCTTTCATTCCTTTCCTGCCCAACACCTCGCACCATCCTCTCTTCCTCCTTCTCGCCTTCCTCTACGCTCTCCCTCTCTCCCAATATCTTCATATCTTCTCTTCTGTATCTCTTTTCACACCTCTATCCCCTCGTCACTTAATCTTCCCTCTTCTCTCTTCTCCTTCCGCATCCTATAATTCCCTTCTCTCTCTATCTCTCTCTCTCTTTCCCCTCTCCTCCTTCTCTCTCCCCCCCTCTCTCTCTCTCATTTCTTTCTCCTAATCATCAAACCGTCGAACTTCTTTAACTCCTTCTGCTTTCCACAATCTTCCATCCATCCTTTCATTCACCTTTAATCCTCTCTTTATGCTCTTCCTTCTCCTCTCCTCCAATCCTTTATCTTCCCTCTTGCTCCGATTATCCATGCCATAATTATTGTTATGATGCTTACTCTTTCCGTTACCCATGAGGGACTCTCTTACAAGTCATTAGTGTTCGAAGTCTTATTCGCGTTCAAACTTTCGTTTCAAACTTATTTTGTGATTTATCTATTCACGACATTATGAAAATGAAGTGTCTTCGCCTGGGCGACGTCATCTCACCCACCAACGCAGAAACCACTAACACCACTACTAATCAAAAGTAAGTCTCAACAAATTCTCTTTACGCGATTTAGATATTTATTCCTATTTTCTTCATCGGTATAAATAAAAAAGATATCCTTGTGCATTTTGGCGAAAGAGTTCCGTCTGCGAGTTAAGTGCAATTATCGGGTCATTTGCAAAATTAGGAAGACTAGGTTGGCTAGGGCGCATCAGTCAGGAAACCTTCGAAACAGTACATTGTTATATCACTGAAATTGTCCATAACTTAGCCGCGGCACATAAAATAAAATAATTAAAACTATTAATAATTTTTACGATAGACACTACATAGACACCAACATACATTCTATTAATTTTCAATTACTTCTCTCTCTCTTTCTCTCTCCCGAATCTTCCGCGTCTTCCTTCCCGCGATTACTGTCATCAGTTTCTACAGTGATCTTCATTAATGATTCTCCTTCTTCTCCTGAGCTCGCAGAATCGAACGAATTTGAAAGGCGATCCAAGAATGCTACAATAAGCTCCCGGACCTTGAAGATCCCTCCTGTTATGAACCTGGATATCATCCTTTAAATCCTTTTATCATCTCTATTTCAATAATTATTTTACATTCTTTACACAGTTTTCTTTAGTTTATTATAACCAGACTATTTTAATAAACTTGACGGTTTGGCGCATTAATAAAAAACTCTGATCGTTTATTACAATAATCTGGTTATAATAAAATAAAGAAAGAAATCGTGTAAATCGGCCTAATCATAACTATTTTATTGAGCGTTATAGAAAAAAAATGATACAGGACATTTCTTCTCAGTTTTATCTTCTCTACCTGCACGGGTAATGCGATTGATTCTGGATCCTGTATATATATATCTTATATTTTCAAAAATACATTAATAAAGAACTCGTTTATTTAATTTTATATATTTTTGTGAGATGCCATGTACATATATTAAAGAAAAGAAAGTTTGAACTATTCAATTATTGGTGAAAAAACGATTGAAAGCTATTGAAAACCAATAGTGTTTAATCGATTTTTGCCAATATTTTTTTGTAAGGATTTTTTAATAAAAATAATATTAGGAGATTTGTGGCATATTATATGAATATTAATACAATGTTACGCGCAAGGTCTCTAGAACGGTAATGGAATAAGTTTGGACGATGAACCTTTTTATATTGCTGGAAAGTTAATGGCAGTTTTCTCCGTGTAATGTTTACCATCTTACAATTTAAAGCAATTGTAACCTCTTATTAAAATGTTGATCTGTTGTAAGAGATTTATCCATCAAAACTTCAAAAAATATTTATAATTATACCATGTGACGTCCGTGTGACATCTATATATACATCTAATGGAAATATATCTAATGGATGTCGAATGGAAGTAAGAAATACGGAACCGTGAATGTCTAGTAGATATCTACAGGAGATTACATGGACATCTAATAGAGGTTTCGAATCTCCATGATAGATATTTGAACATCCATTAAAGGTTTTTGTTCTGTGTGGGTTAGTTCGCGCGTGTATAGTTATTATTTCTGTTATAATTTATTTATTTAATTTATATTTATTTATTTTATTATCCGATTTTTTATAATTATACATTATGTACGTGACGCATCGAACCTCTTCATATCAATATGTAATTTATTGCTATATTATCAGACATGATTGAAGGAGTTTTGCCCATCCTATTTGTAATTCCACGATCTTTCAACCAGAGGAACACATCGCTTTAAAGAACTTCGATATTAAGGTTTTCGTTGACATTCAAGTTTTTTATTTGTTGACTATGTGACGGTTTACTTTTATTAATATCAATTATTTTAATAGACAAGTGTTTATACAACCAAACTGGCAATTTATTGTTTGATTGTTCCATCACAACGTTTCGAGCATATGGTTTTGGTCCTTATCAACTCAAACTAAAATAACAATACTATAAATAATGATAGTCACGTTACAAATGAAATAAATAGAATTATGTATCTACGTTATAATTAAAAAGTAGAAAGAGAAAAATCGAAATGTCAAACTGACATTGTGTCAATCACTATGTTTAGAATACTGATATTCCAAACATACTTATACCGTTGTATAATATATATCGAAATACATACATGATATTTTACATAATTCGAATTTGCAACCAAAATCTCATATAAAAGACGACTGGTCATTTGCTGCTGATATGAAAGAGAAACTTATTAATGATGACGAAATAATGATATCACTTGATGTTACTGCATTATTTACTAATATTCCTAAAGAGTTAGTTTTGCGCGCTATCGAAAAACGTTGAAATGACATTGTTCCAAACACAAAATTTAATTTGCCCCAATTTTTATATGCAGTGGAAGTAATTCTCGATTCGACTAGTTTTTCTTTTAACGGAAAGTTTTATGAACATATCTTTGGCAGTCCTATGAGGTCTCCGTTATCACCTATTTTAGCAGATATTGTGATGGATGATTTGGAGACACATTGTTTGAGTTTACTTAGTTTACTTGGTTCCTGTGTATTATAGATACGTAGATGATATTTTTGCTATTGTTCCACGTGCAAAGATTGACGAGATTAATTTGATTTTTAATAGTTATCACCAACGTTTAAAATTCACGCATGAAATAGAGTCAGATTCATGTATCAACTTTTTGAACACCAGTGTTATCCGTTCCAACGGAAAAATTTTAACAAACTGGTATAGAAAATCTACTTGTTCCAATAGATATATAAATTTTTATTCGAACCATCCTTTTAAATATAAGTTGAACACCATTTTTAATCTCGATCATGCTATTTTACTGACTGATCTTACTGATTTTACTGACGATCAGTTTCATAGTAAAAACATTGATGTCGTGAAGCAGATCTTACTTAATAATTGTTTTCCGACACACGTTATAAATCGTTATATTTATAAGACTTCATTTTTTGAAACACCGGGGTATTAGCATTCCGGGTAATGGGGAAAGTAGTACAGACAAACCCTCCTACATTGCACTACCGTTTGTCGAAGACTTGAGTGACGATATTGGTCGGTTGCTGAAAAATATGGGATTTACAGTGATCTACAATATACCTAAAAAATTAAATTCACTGATTAAACGTGACAAAGATGGATTGCCTATTAGCAACAGAACGGAGGTTGTTTATAAAATAAATTGTAAGAACTGTAGCGCTTCGTATATTGGCCAGACAAAAAGACACTTAGGCAAAGAACATTTTAATAATATAAAAATGCATACAAGCAATCTATCCGTAATTAGCAAACATAAATTAAAATTTGATCATGACTTCGATTGGTCAGCGCCTGATATTCTGCATAACGAAAAACATGTAAGAAAGAGAGAAATAGCTGAAATGTTTTTTATTAAAAAATTTGACAACACTATTAACTCCCAAAAAGATACACAGAATTTAAACAACATATACAATAAATTAATAAAGGTCATTCAGTCGTTCTCAGTATTCCAAACATAGTGGTTGACACAATGTCAGTTTGACATTTCGATTTTTCTCTTTCTACTCTTTAATTATAACGTAGGTACATAATTCTATTTATTTCATTTGTAACGTGACTATCATTATTTATATATATTTATATATAGTATTGTTATTTTAGTTTCACTTGATAAGGACCAAAACCATATGGTCGAAACGTTGTGATAAAACAATCAAACAATAAATTGCCAATTTGGTCGTATAAACACTTGTCTATTAATTTATCTACTGGCGACATTTTAAAATTAAACATAAGAATTAATTATTTTATTTTTATTTGTTTATTAATCATTTATTTATTTGTTTATTATTTATTTATTTATTGGCGATAATATCCTATAATATTATGTTAAAGTTACCCATTTCTTACGTTATTTGCGCTGAAGAGGGTCTCAAAAAAGACCGAAAGCAAATTTAATCGTTTTTTAAATCAATAAATTTCAGTTGAGCTCTACATACTGCGTTAGCTCCATATTGCCTTCTCTTTACGGTTTTTGTTTATTAATATTTCACTAATCACTTTTGTTGTCAGCAAAAATAATAAAAAACGAACGAAGCAAGAAAAATTAATTGAAAATATAAGTGTGTTTTGTGAGATTATTTTTTTAATTCAGCCAAATACAATTCATTAAAAATATACCGATATTATTGGAAAAAAGTTGCGAAAAAAATGAAATAAAATTTGAAAAAATATAAAATAAAGTTTGCATTGCAGCATTCTAAAATACTAAAACTTGTCGTCATATTTCGTAATTTGTAAGTCTTTGAACAATATCTAATACTCTCCTTCAAGTTTTATTTTTTTTATTTTTTTTTTTTTTTTAATATTGGATGTATTCATTTTTAAATTCTCTTTTTTATTCTTCGCCTTTGTCTAAAAGTAAAATTATAAGAGCCAATTTATTATCATTAGATAATTTATTCATTGTAAATGCTAAACATCAATCGTCAATTGATAAATGATTGTCGAAGCAGTCTGAACATACACATAAATATAACAACATACACATAATTTATAGTGCCGATATTAATGCGTGGCGTTGCTGATAAGTTACTATACCATATAGTCTGAATCAAAATATAGGAAAATTCAATGTGCGAATGGCATGCATTTTTGTAATCGCACAGTGCTGTTCGTAGCCTCCACGCACGAACTTAGGCTACACGTACTTGCGATGACGTAGCTACGTTTGTATTAATAAACTGTGATGTTACATATTATCCACAAGTTACGAGCATATTATCCACATGTCAGACATTCTTATGCAGTACCTCACATAGCAAATCGATGAAGGCAAATCTATGAGTGAAAAATGACATTATAACAGTCTAAAAGGGTGCCTTCAACAACGCTCTCATGAAGTCATTTGCAGGGAAGCAACGCTGTGGTGTGTACCAGACAAGCAACGGTCTCTCAGTTAATCCTCGGAAGAGTTGATTATATTTAGTCGCAGATACAAACTGAGCACTGGAGACTTCCGTTTCCGGTGTCGGGTAGTATGCTTAAAGGTGGATTGACGTGTGCGTTTTGCAAGCTATTGAGAAATAAAGTGAGGAGTGGAAGAGGAGTGAGCGTGATAGTGTGGAAGCGTGAGTGTGAGAGAGTGTGGAGAGGTGAAGGGTGAAAGTGGAGGCAAAGCGTAAGGGCAAATAAAAGGGTGTAAAGGGAGGTGTGGGGCAGTGATCGTTAGGCCATAGAATATAGACAGCGGAGAGCGTAGAGCGGGTTAATGCAAGGTGTCGAGAGTCTGCACAGAGGGCGCGGGAAAACAAGATGGCGCAGTTCGCCTTGAAGGAAGGAAAGGAAAGAAGTGATAGCTATGGAAATGTAGAGGAGCTGATGAAAAGAAAAAGAAAAAAGCCGGGATTAGGGAAGGGAGAAGAGGAGGTGTTAAGGAGTAGGAAAAAATCGGGAGGAATAAAAGATGCGGAATTAGGATGGATAGAGGGAGAAGAGGAGTTAATGAAGTTAATGAAAAATTGGAAATTAGAAGTCGAAGAGTTAATGAATGAAGTAAAAGGCATGAAACGGTGGAGGGAAGAAATTAGAAAAATGAAAGAGGAGATTAAGGAGGAAATCAGGGAACAATGGGTAAGGGCAAGTGAGGAGATAGAAAAAGTAAGAAAGGAGCTTAGGAAAAGTGAAAAGAAATGGAAGGAAAAAAGAGAAGAGCTAAAAAATCATATTAAAGAGTTAGAGGGAAAGGTAGAAAAGATAGGAAATCGTGATATCGGGGAGGGAGAAGGGAGTAGGGCGATTAGTAGGGGAGTAAATGAAGGGATAGGGAATAAGATAAAGAGAGGAAGATAAAAGAGTTGGAAAGTAGAATAGAAAGGAAAGAAAGGGAGGAGAGAAAGAAAAACATATTGATTAAAAGAGTGGAGGTAAAGGAAAAGAGGAGAAGGGTGGCGGTAGAGGAATTGTTTGATAGCGTTGGAGTTGAGGCAGAGATTGAAGAAGTGAGAAAAACAGGTGGAGGTGTAGAGGGAGGAAGGAAAATGATTATAGTAAGGTTGAAAAGCGAGGAGCATAGAAGGGAGGTCTGGAATAGGAAGAAACTTTTGAAAGATAGAAAGGAAAGAATTTTGGAGAATTGGACGTGGAAGGAAAAGGGAATAAGATGGAGTTTAGAAGGGATAGCAAGGGTGGGGGGGGGAGAGAAGAAGAAGGGAAGGAAGGTTTGAATAGGGTATGGAAAGATAAGAATAGATGAGAAATGGTGGAGATGGGATGAGGAGAAAGAAATGCTAAAGGATGAGAATGGAAACTTAAAAAAGGGGGAAAGAGTAAAGGGCAAAAAAAGGATGAAGTGTAGTTTTTTCGAACGTGGCGGGGAGAAATAAAGGAAGGGACTTTTGAAGAGAAGTGGAGGAGTGGGATGTGGTGGTGATGAGCGAAACTTGGTTGGATTGAAAAGGATGGGATAGCTCGAGAGGATACTTGCCGAAAAGATTTAGATGGGAAGTGCAATTAGCGGAGAGGAAGAATAAGAAGGAGAGGGCAATGGAAGGGATGGTAGGAATAAGAAAGGAATTAAAGGTAGAGGAAGTGAAGGCAAAAAAGAGAGATGGATTAATGGAAATAGCGTTAAAAGTGGAGGACAGAAAATGGAGTGTGATAGGGGTATATGTTAGAGGCGATATGGAGAAGAAGCTGGAAGAGTTGAATGAATGAGCGGAGAAAAAGGAAGAAAACAATAGAATATTGATTGGGGAAACTTTAACACGAGAACAGGTGAGGAAGAAGAAGTAATAAGAAAAGGGCATGAAGAGGAGGAGGGATTGGGAAGAAGGTCGAAGAACAAGAGAATTAACAAGGAGGGAAAAGAGTTGCTGAGATGGATAGAAAAAGCGGGGTGGACAATATTTAATGGATGCACGAAGGGAGATATAGAGGGGGAATGGACGTATACGGGGGGAAGTGGTAATTCAGTAATAGACTAGATGTTGGGGGACGAAGATGTAAGGATGCAAGTAAGCAGCGTGGAGGTGGGAGATAATGTAGATTCCGATCACCATCCAATCATAGTTTGGATAAGGGGAGGGGGAAGAGAAAAAGTTAGAAAGAAAGGAGAGGACGAATAAAAAATGGGTGTGGACGCAAGAGGGTAAGAAAGAGTTTAGAAAAGCACTAGGAAATGTAGAGGAAATGGTGGGGAAGGTAGATGAGGTGTGGGAAAATATAAGAGATAAGATAAAGGAGGTGATGATAGGTGGGTACGCATCAAAGGGGGCAAAGAGGAAGAGAGGATGGTGGGATAGCGAGTGTAAGAAAGAAAAGAATATAGTAAGAAGAGAACAGAGGAAGTGGAGAGAGAAGGGAGGGGATAGGAATCTCTATAGAGAAGCGAAAGGAAAATATAAAAAGTTGATAGAGGGGAAAAAGAAGGAAGAGAGAGAAAGATGGGAAAACGAGTTGAGAGAAGTTAGAACAGAAGGGCAGGTTTGGGAGATAGTGAATAGGGAATGAAGGAGGAGGGGGAAAGTGAACGAAGATATAACAATGGAGGAGAGGGATGGATATTTTAGAAATTTATTGGGAGAGGGAGGGTAGATGACAGAGTAGTGTTAGGACAGAGGGTAGGAACTTAGATGGATGAGAAGGAGGGCATAAGTAGGAATGAGATAAGGTCAGCGATTGGAAAACAGAAGGATAATAAAGCGGTAAGTCTGGATGGAATTCCGGCGGAGGTGTGGAAATACGGAGGGGAGAGCCTGGAGATATGGGTTTGGAGAATATGCAATAGGATTTGGAGGGGAGAAGGATGGATAGATGAGTGGAGCGAGGGGGTGATTGTGCCAATATTAAAGAAAAGGGGGTGGGGGAAAGGGTGTAAGAATATAGGAGGGTGTCGCTGACTTCGACGCTCTATAAGTATGTAATGTATGTTTCGTTGCTGGCAAGTAGATTAAGCGATGAGGTGGAGAAGAAGGGTTTGGTATCGCAGAATTAGACGGGTTTCAGGAAGGGGTTAGGGACAATGGACAATATTCATATTCATACTGAACTATTTGGTGAATAGACAGCTGGGGAAGAAGAAAGGAAAACTAGTGGCGTTTTTTAGACTTAAAAGCAGCGTGTGACTCGGTAGATAGGAGCAAATTGATGGAAGCGATGATATTGGGGGGGGGGGGGGGAAGGGCTAGTCAGAAGGAGCGAGGATATTTTGAGGGAGACTAAAAACAAAGTGAGGAGGGGAGAGGATTTGGGAGCAGAATTTTGGAAGAGAAATAAGGCAGGGGTGCCCATTGAGCCCTCATCTAGTCAATTTGGTAACGGCGGATATGGAGGAGGTAATGAGTAGAGGATGATGGGAAGGGGTTAAGTTAGAGGGGATGAAGATTATACCTTGGCATACGCGGATGATATGATTTTGATTGCGGAGCAGGAGGATGGGATGAGGAGTATGACTGGAAGGTTAGAGGGCTATCTGGAAAAGAAGGAATTGGAGTTAAATGTAGGAAAGTCGAAAATATTAAGGTTTAGGAAAGAAGGAGGGAGAGAAAGTAATGTAAGTTGGAGGTGAAAAGGGAAGATGATAGAGGAGGTAAAAGAATTCTCTTATTTGGGTTATGTAATGCAGAGGAATGGAGGACAGGAGGCACAGATAAGAAATAGGTTAAAAAAAGGTGCTGCTGTAATGGGTCAGGTTTGGGAAATGAGAAAAAGGAAATTTAAGAACGATTGGGGAAGAAGATTATGGTTCTTCGATAAACTGGTGTGGACAGTGATGGGGTATGGGGTGGAAATTTGGGAATGGAGAGAGAGGAAGGATTTGGAGAAACTACAGGAAAGGTATCTAAGATGGGTGTTAGGAGTGGAATGGGGAACGCCGGGCTATACGGTAAGGGAGTAGTTGCAGAGGAAGAAGTTAAGAGGTAAGGCAGGGAGAAGGGCGTAGAGGTTTGAGAAAAGGTTGGAAGAAGGTAGGGGGAGTGGGATTGCGAGAAGGTGTTGGGAAGAGCTGAGGGAGAGGAGTAAGAAGAAGAAGGATTTATCAAAGTCGGAAGAAGAAAGAGGTGAGTTCTTTAAAGACAGAGGTATGGATATGGTAGAGGTAGAGGCGAAAAGGTCGGAAAGAGTGCTAGATTTCGGTTATTTCGTGGAAAAGAAGATAGAGATGGATAAGAAGGAACGTTGGGAAAGGATAGAAGGGTCAAAATACAACAGGTGCTACAGAAAAATCAAGGGGAATGGGATACCAGAGTACCTGAAGAGTGATTGGGGGGAAAATAGATGGCAAAGAATGGCAAGGTACAGGTTGGGAAATGGAATGAGGGGGAACTGGTACTGGAAGGATGATGAGAGTAAAAAATGTAGATTATGTGAAAGGGAGGAAGAAACATGGAAGCATGTTTGGAAAAGATGTGTCAATTGGGGGGTGGAGAAGGGTTGGCAGGAGATGTTGGGAGAGGTATTGGGGGAAAAGGATGAGAGAGAGGGGTGATTGAGGGAATTAGAGAGATTAAAACATGGGGGAGAGAATGATGAGAGAGAAATGATCAGATTGGGAATCAGATAGAAGATGAGAGTCAAGAAGAGGAGGGATAGAGAGGAGAAGACAGAGAGAGAGAGAGAGAGAGAGAGAGAGAGAGAGAGAGAGAGTGGTCGAGAGAGAGAGGATTGATGTGGGATGTGTAAATGAGATGTGTGAAAAGATGGGAAACATGATATGAGCCGGAAGCGGATGTCCCAAGTTAGAGTAGAGCAAATAGCATTGTGTGTGTATGTTAGTAGATTAAAGATAGTTAGAGATTAAATTAGAATTAAGATGTAAGTTAGAGTTAAAATAGTTGTAAGTATAGTATGTAAAAAATTGTAACCCCCAAGGGGATTCAATAAATTTATATATCCATCTGCAAGCTAGGCACTGGGTGGTGAGACCCACCTTGAAAAGCATCAGGTTGACACTGGCCGAGTCAGTGAAATATCTTGGAATCTTCCTGTACAGGAAGCTAACTATACGTGGAAGAAATACCTGGAGGATCGGTATAAGAATATAACCTCTTATTTCTGACTGTGTAGAAGATCCTTTTGCCAGATCTGGACCCTTAGGCTGATGATCTACTGGATCTTTTCTGCCATTCTTAGATCTAAGCTGTTCATGCTGCAGTAGTATAGTCGCCTAGAGTACAGTTAGTGTGATGAGATGGCGATGCCATCTCGCCGTCGAACAGCTCCAGGGTGGGCCGGAGGACCGTAGAGGCCATTGCTCCCCTACTGCCATAATGGTTGAAGGGGAATAGGGGTATCTCCTATAGGATAACGGAGGTTCTCACCAGGCATAGCTGCTTTGGTGAGTACCTGCACAAAATTGGAAAGGAGGGTACCACCTTCTGACACCACTGTGAGGAAGGGAAAGACACGGCGCAGCACACTCTGGACAGTTGTCCAGCGTGGGATTGCGAGCGCCGTGCCCTCACCACAATAGTGGGTTTTGACCTCTCCCTCCCGGCAGTAGTCGCTGCCATGCTGGAGGGAGAAGTCAAATGGAAGGCGGTAGCCTCCTTCTGTGAGACGGTCATGTCCCAAAAGTAGGCCGCCAAGAGAGAGAGAGAGAGAGAGAGAGAGAGAGAGAGAGAGAGAGAGAGAGAGAGAGAGAGAGAGAGAGACAGCGGAGGACCAATCTCACCTCCGGCCAGCGGAGGCGGCGACCTCGGATCTCACCGTCGGTGTCGCCTTCGCTTCCTTCCCAACCCTACGATGGGATGGGATGATGGTAGGGAGGGGTCCACACTCTCTCCCATGCAAGAAGTCAGTTAGTAAGGCGGTGGGGCGTCCTCGGCCGCAGTAGGAGCTCCCCCATTCTTTGGGGGAGTAGGATGAGCCCTGTGGAGCGCGCGGAGTCGCATGGCGAGTCGCGCGCGATCCTCGGGACTGAGACGCCTGCATTTCCCCTCCATCATTAAAAAAAAAAGAAAAAAGGGTACCGTTAGTGTCGGCAAAAATATTGCTGGAGCCTGAGAACTCTTATCCTAAGAGGAGGCTTCTTAAAGCTGTGAGGATCACTTCAATTGCGGCGATGGGAATGCTGCTTGTATCGAGCCGCTTTGCCATACAGTCATTGCCACGGCTGCATCGGCGGCTTACTGCCTAAGATGTGAGGGAAAATGGAGGGCCGGCACCAGGCACACTAAGCTTCTCGACGGGGTTCTTTCTCATCCTATTTTTAGTTTGGGGCAGGACAAAATGCCAGTCATTTGTCTTGGAGGCGCCTTTCAAAGTGTGCTTTTCGAGGCGGGAAGATTGGCTTAGGCCACAGGGTCCGATGCTGAGAAATGGAGTCATTTTATTTATGGATGGATCCAGGATCGGCTCGGGCGTTCAGGAGCGGGCGTTTATTGTCGAGGGAGAAAGACTAATAAATCCATCCCACTAGGTAAATTTACTACGATCTTTCAGGCGGAGATAGTGGCGATTTTTTGCTGTTCATAAGAACTTCTCACTAATGAAGAGAGACGCAGACGGGCAGACGCATCAACATTTGCTCAGACAGCCGGCTCCCTTGGTGCTCCGATTATTACCTCCAAATTGGTTTGAGACTGCAAATACATACTGAAAGAATTTATGAGAGCCAACGAGATTGCTCTCCACACGGAACATGACCAATGGACATCCATATAATCTCCATGGACCTATACGACATCTATTTCCAGTGGATATTGTATAGATTTTTAAGAAATCCATACTATCTCTAGAAATCCATACTATCTCCACGATAGATGTCGTCTACAAATCTATCATAGATGTTCATTAGACATTTGTTACGGATGTATGATAGATTTATATACATATATTTCTAACAAGACAAAATTTAATTTTTATCTATGCGTTATTTAAAATTCTCTAATGTTTTTGAGAGATTATTTAAAACTTAATAATATTATATATATATATATATATATAAATTTATAGACAATACAAATTATATAAATTTTTACTAAACTTTAATAGTAAATTTTAATAATCAGCAAAATTTTTATAAAAGATTTTTTTTATATTAAAATTTTTTACAAAATCCATATAATATAATTCATCAATTTATTATTAAACAAAAAAATTTTTTAATTTATATACAGGGTGTCCGATAATTCGCGGATTTTTAATTTTAAAAGATCAGCCAACGAAGTGCCACGAAAAGTTCGCGGCGCGAAGATGCCTCTCACTGTCAAGTGATACTTGGTCCGCGAAGAAGCAATGGGAAGAGCGGTTTGCGAGCGTGCTTCACTATGGCAACCGAAAGAATTACACACATAATGAAAAGATCACATACATAAAACTGCTCCTCCCATTGCTTCGCCGCAGACCGAGTATCAATTGACAGTGGGAGGCATCTTCGTGCCGCGAGCTTTTCGCGGCACTTCGTTGGCTGATCTTTTAAAATTAATATTTTCTTAAATATTGAGAAAATCACAAA
>JBCEZW010000054.1:3953853-3985119 GCA_039654385.1 Cataglyphis altisquamis
TACACAGTCTTGCTTTTCAGACTTCGCCTGTTTATTCTTTCTGTCGGACGTAGACTATTTCTTAGAACGTAATTTATATCATTAACAAATCTTATGTCATTAACGAATTTTCGATGAAAGAAAACAATCATGCAGTCCCTTGGACGCAATAATTTATATATTAGTATATATAAAAAAGAAAGGAATATTCGTGAAGTCTACCGGACGTAACAGGTAAATTAATTATATAAACACGAGGCAAAACAATGATATAAATTATTACACCAAGCTGAATATACTCTGAATTATACTATAGATAAAAGTACAAAACTTAGTAAATTACTCTTTGAATATTTAAATGCGAGAATAAATGATAAGAAACGAAATCTGGGAAAAGCTTCTGAAAAAAAATGGTTTTCAAGAATATATAATAAAAGTCATTTTGATAGAAAATAGATAAAGTTCCAATTAAATACAAAAAAGGGTAAATATTCACATAAGTTCACCATCTTCAAAAATCAATGACCTTGACATATGTTGACAATATATTCAAGATCATGACCTTAAACAACATTTAAAAGTTTTAGCCGTCGCTCGTTGTTTATTGAAAAGTTATTAATAAAAAAATTTCCACGAATTATATGCAGTTTTCAGACAACATGTATATTCTATTGGACACCGCATGATTGGACACAGCACGATTGAACAAAGTTGTAAACCCATATGTTCAATCATGCAATGTACGTATCCAATCGTGTGGTGTCCAATAGTACGATGTCCAATCATGTCATGTCCAATTGTGCAATGTGCGTGTCCAATCGTACAGTATCCAATCGAGCAGTATCCAATAAAATGTGTCCAATAATACGTGTCCAATCGTTACGTGTCCAAATGGAGGTCACCCATCTAAACCAATGTGTCTATTTTTAATAGTAGTGGAGCCCCCCGTAAGGGGGGGGGGAGAGGGGGTCCACGCATACACTTTTTAATGCGAAGCAAGATTTCACATACGTTTGCAACTTTCTGCGCAAAGTGAGGTCTATTTCATATCGATCTATGCTTTGGACGCGAAACAAGGTTTACGAAGCACAAGCCAATGTGGGATGAACCTCTCACTTTGCGCAGAAAGTTGCAAAACCATGTGAAATCTTGCTTCGCATTAAAAAGTGTATGCGTAGAAACAGTGTGTTCCGCATCCCCCTTCGAAGGGACTCTACTACCATTAAAATTAGACACATTGGTCTGGGTTGAACCTCGCTTTGCGTGAAAACTTGTAAACCCGTTTGGAACTTCGTTTCACATTAAAAAGTGTTTGCGTGAAAAGTGTGTTTCGCCCTTCCCCTTCTCCCCCTTCTCTACAGTGAGTCTCCATTATCAAGAAAATTATACACATAGGTTTGAGTTTAAGTTTGCTTTGCGTGAAAAGTTGTAAACAATGTTCTCTTGTTGAACAGAGTATATATAAATTCTACATATAATTTTTTGTAGGGGAGGGTGTAGAGAGAGAAGCTCTATCTTCTCACGCTTACGCATTCGATTTAGCACACATAAATGAATGAATCTAGTAGAGATTAATATTATATACATATTCAAAATATACATATTGTCTGAAAATTGTATATAATTCGTGGAAATTCTTTTGTTGATAGCATTTAAGTAAATAAGCGACAGACGGCGTAAACAAACGAGCGATGGCTAAAACCTTTTAAATGTTATTCAGGGTCATCACCTTGACAATATATGTAATCAAGGTTATTACTTTTGAAGATAGTGACCTTATGTGAATATTTACCAAAAAAAGATATTATGTGATCTTAATTTTGATATGGCTCCTAATAAGTCAAAGAAATGAATTTCACCAAATTGATTCTACCAAAGAATCATATACTATTTTAAAATCGTTACGAAACAATCAATATTTAATTTCGGATATTCCAAATTTTCAAAATAATCAAAGAAAATATCAAGGAAAAGGGGGCGAGTTATTTGAAAAGTGTACATACATATTATTGAAATCTTAGATAAAATCAGAACTCCGTTAACTCCACTAATAAAGATCAAGGATGCCCTGTTGTCAAAATGACCGAAATGTAAGGAATATATGCATGTAGAATGTATATGTATGTTGGTCAAAAATGTCGCCATATTATTTTTCATCGAACAAAGCGGTAGATAAAGTGTTTTGTTTCACGATGTGCGTGATCGCACGTGCGTGATGCATGTTCAAGCAGATTGTCTTTTTCGTGTGTGCGTATCATTTGGTAATATATTAACTTTTTCAAAAGTGTGTTATTTTGTTCTAACCTATATTTTTTTAACTTACACAAAATAAAAAAATACAAATTTTAATTAAAGACATTGCGATGCTAAGTTAAATAATATACAAATAAAATTGGCAGCGCCAAGTTTTTTAATTAAAATTTTTATTTTGATTTTGTATTAATTTTTGGATAAATTTATCAATCGTAGTATTGATATTTCTGTTACAATTAAAACAACTATTTTGTATTAAAATGTTTCTATTAAAAAAAATTGGCATAAATTCTTATTATTATATTAGTTGGTGCAATTTTTTGATCTCATATCGTTATTTTTGTAAAAAATAAAAACAATTATTTTGGACAACAATTTGTTTTTTTGTTAGTATAACAATTTTTTTTAAAACTAAAATAACACTGTTTTATAAAAGTATCTTGTACACCATATACTTTTGGAAGGTTTTTTTACAGTAATATACAATTTTAACAACTGGCACATCTACTTGGCGCCTTTCTTATATTTTTCTGTTTAAGTAAATTTTTAGTTATTATAAGTATTATCTTAAAACTAAGAAATGTATGTACTTATAGCATTAAATAAATTTATTTTTATATTGTTTTCTACATTCATAAGCAAGGCCTGAAATTATTTTTTTTCATTGATTTTCCCTAATCATTGACTGATAGAAAACAGCAATGTCTGTTTTCAATGTATGTATGTTTTCAATGTTTGTACTGTATTAATAAAATAAATATTTTGTATTATATTATTTAAGTATGTAGAAAATATAAATATAGTTTATCTATTACAAAAATTAATAATTTTATATATTTTTAAATTACTTGGAACTTATATTTTATGCACATGTATTTTTATGGTATACATGATAAATGAAAAATATAATAAATAAAAAATGCTCTTATAAGTGAATTAAATAGAAAGTCAAACTATAAATTGTGTTTAATTTGTATTATTTTAAAGATTGATTAAATATCAGAATTTTTTGTGAAATATTTATTTAATATTTATATAAAATTAATTTATATAAAATTAAATTATATACATAAAATACATACAGAAATGCATAGATACATACAACACTATATATATATATATATACATATACATATACATATACATACCGATTATTTGATGTATAATATTCAAGGACAAAGTGATAATAACAATATTTTGACGGCTCGTTATCTTTACATTCACGTGCACATTCTTCTGGGGTTGAAAATTGCATGAAAGTCTGATGTGTTGAAATAGTTGACTGATTCCAGAAAAGGTATGCTATTTAATATAATAATATATTTTTTAACCCAATATTACATCATTTCACAAATATAATAAAATTACATTTAATTAATTTGTTTAAGAAATTAAATTTTTCATATTTTTGAAATGACTGTTTCGATATGGGTGTATATCAACTGGAGACTGCTTATTAGTTAATGAAAGCCTTCCATTGACCAATTGTGCTGGTTGCCCTAAGCATTGGTCGATGTGTGATGGACTGATTGTGTTCAATCGCATTGTATCCAAATAAACTTTTCAATTTTAATCTCTAATACCATCACATATTGATATGAATCGATTTATGTATAATGACTTATGTCTTTCATCAAAAAAGAAATTTAAATGTATCTTAGCAAAAATCAGATTATTAATAGATTTTACTGCTTATTCTATAAAATTGTTAAAATAATTTGATTGTAAAGTAAATATTCTTTTATAATATTTTTCTTTACTACTTTTATAAATACGCAGAATAATACAAAAAAAATCAATTTATGTAAAAAAATGATATAATTTTAGTTTAAAGAAATATAATGTTTTAATAATTTACAAACTTAATTGAAAAACTTTATAAATATCAAACAATAGTTTACATATACAGGGTATTTCCCAATAAATGGTAAGTATTGCAATGGTAAATTCAGAACACAAAAATAAAAAAAAAGTTCATAAACATATGTCCGATATGATCTTGTTTTCAAGTTATAACCTGTTTTATTTTTTAACAGAATTAAGATAATTAATAATTAAGATTGCAGGAAGTGCTCAAAATGATCATCTCCAATTTGAATACCAGGCCATCCATATATGAGATGCACGTCTGACATTTCATTGTTTGACCAAGTCATAATTTTCACTTAAATATATTACTACATTAATAATATTAACTTACGATACAAATATCTTACCTTCAAGAACGAACTATATCACTTACAACACAAGTAACACATATTTATGTTTATAGATTAACAAAATTTTAAATATTTTAAATCTTGTAGATGAATAGCGGACCAAGTATGCTATCTTCTTAGTTCTATTGGAAAATTAAATAAATTGCAACTCGGAAAAAAAGTCATACTGAACATATGTTTTAACTTCTTTTTTTCTTATTTTTGTGTCCTGAATACACTATTGCAATACTTCTAATTTATTAGGAAACACCCTGTACAATGTGAAATATAATATTGTATTTGTACTTTATTAGAAAAGTTATCAAAAAAAGTTTCATTTTTTGCAAATATTGTTTTAAATATAAACTTAGTTTAAAACTTAAATGATTTACCTTTACAAAACTGAACATTACTACATATCAAAAATATTAGTACCACTGATGCAGATAGCGGCATGATAGAATAGAAAAATCGCATGTATATGACCGCAAATATCAATATTTTCTGGATACTATTTCAATGTGCACTTGCTTTTTTATTTCATAAAATTTCACGAAATGACTAATACTACTTCTAGAAAGGACTTAATTTTTTATAACGTGTGCTAATCAATTGTGCCGCAAACTTGTAAGTTTATCTTTTAAATAACTTTTTATTCACAAAAGTAATATTTTTATCTTAGTTTGTTGATTATTCATTGAATTTTAAGCTAATGTAGAGTGCATTATTAACATAAGCTCATTTGAGATACATTACTGAAATGCAATAATCACACATACACACGAAACACACACCCACACATACATACGCACACACATATATATACAGGGTGTCTGATAATAATCACCTCATCAGAAATGTGTAGATAGAGTGGATTAAACCAAGCAGGAAAGTCCTTTACCATTTTTTTGTATAACGCTTAATAAAAGAACTATTATTAAGTAAAGTCTGGCCAATTATTGTTTATCTTTAATCGGGCGCACATCGGTGAATCGCGCGCCTGGTGGTGTGTGTGAACGTTCAGCTGACACACACAACTCACCGACGTGCGCCTGACTACTTAATAATAGTTCTTTTATTAAGCGTTATACAAAAAAATGGTAAAGGACTGTCCTGCTTGGTTTAATCCACTCTATCTACACATTTCGGAGGTGATTATTATCAGACACCCTGTATATATATGTGTGTCGTGTGTATGTGTGATTATTGAATTTCAGTAATGTATCTTAAATGAGCTTATGTTAATAATGCACTCTACATTAGTCTATAATTCAATGAATAATCAACAAACTAAGATAAAAATATTACTTTTGTGAATAAAAAGTTATTTAAAAGATAAACTTACAAGTTTGCGGCACAATTGATTAGCACACGTTATAAAAAATTAAGTCCTTTCTAGAAGTAGTATTAGTCATTTCGTGAAATTTTATGAAATAAAAAAGCAAGTGCACATTGAAATAGTATCCAGAAAATATTGATATTTGCGATCATAAACATGTAATTTTTTATTCTATCATGCCGCTATCTGCATCAGCAGTCGTACTAATATTTTTGATAAGTAGTAATATTCAGGTAAAGGTAAATCATTTAAGTTTTAAACTAAGTTTATATTTAAAAGTATATTTGCAAAAAATAAAACTTCTTTTTGATAACTTTTCTAACAATGAATAAATACAATATTATATTTCACAGTATTATATTGTACAGTGTGTTTCATAATAAATTAGAAGTATTGCAATTTAGGACACAAAAATAAGAAAAAAAAAGTTAAAAGTATATGTTCAGTATAACTTTGTTTCCGAATTACAATTATTTTATGTTTCAATAGAATTAAGATAGCATACTCGGTACGCTATTTATCTACAAGATTTAAAAGACTTAAAGTTTTGCTAATCTTTAAATATAAATACGTGTTACTTGTGTTGTAAGTGATATAGTTCGTTCTTGAAGGTAAGATATTCGTATCGTAAGTTAGTATTATCGTAAGTTAGTGTTATTAATAATATATTTAAGTGAAAATTATGACTTGGTCAAACAATGAAATGGCAGACATGCATCTCATATATGGATTGGCCTGGTATACAAATTGGAGATGATCATTTTGAGCACTTCCTGCAATCTTAATTATTAATTACTTTAATTCTGTTGAAAAATAAAACAGATTATAACTTGAAAACAAGATCATATCGGACATATGTTTATGAACTTTTTTTTTTATTTTTGTGTTCTGAATTTACCATTGCAATACTTACCATTTATTAGGAAATACCCTGTATATGTAAACTATTGTTTGATATTTATAAAGTTTTTCAATTAAGTTTGTAAATTATTAAAACATTATATTTCTTTAAACTAAAATTATATCATTTTTTTACATAAATTGATTTTTTTGTATTATTCTGCGTATTTATAAAAGTAGTAAAGAAAAATGTTATAAAAAAATATTTACTTTACAATCAAATTGTTTTAACAATTTTATAGAATAAGCAGTAAAATCTATTAATAATCTGATATTTGGTAAGATACATTTAAATTTCTTTTTTGATAAAGGCATAAGTCATTATACATAAATCAATTTGTGTCAATTTATGTGATGGTATTAAGATTAAAATTGAAAGATTTATTTGAATACAATGCGATTGAACACAATCAGTCCACATCAACCAATGCTTAATACAAACAGCACAATTGGCAAGTGGAAGGATTTTATTAACTAATAAGCATTGTCTCCATTTGATATACACCCATATCAAAACAGTCGTTTCAAAAATATAAAAAATTTATTTTCTTAAACAAATTAACTAAATGTAATTTTATTATATTTGTGAAATGATGAGTTTTATACAAAAGCATGTGTCAAAAGAAAATATATGATTTACGAGTCTACTAAAATTTTGATTTATAAATACATTTACATTTATATATTATTTACATGTATTATCGTTCACATATATTATATCAGAATAATCAAAATAATGTATATATTTACAAAATGTACTCGTTTTAATGCGACCCGTGCACGCCAAGTTTTTATACCTTACTTTGGTGTAAGTTTGTCTTATGCGATGTAGCGTTTATAAGAAATTTTCCTTCAATAATTATATCCCAAAGTCTTAGATGTATATATGTATATTGTGCATTTAGTTATTTACAAAATTACTCTGAGTTATATTGCTTGTTTGAGATTACGCTTAAACAAATTCATTAAACAAATTCATTAAACAATTCATTTATTTTTTAAGGAAGGATTTTTTGCGACATGGACTTAAAATAATTATATTTCATTCGGTTAATATTTAGTATCATTTATTTCTTACATCTTTTCAAAGTCAAAAAATAATCAAATTGTGACAAATATTATTATCTCTCAACTTTTTCTGCCACTAGCAAAGTCCATATCGCAAACAAGTTTAACAACAAACGCGCAAACAACTTCGACGGTTAATCGCACGATAAGGCAAACGATACGTGCAATGTCGTGACGTATACGCTGACGTAGGACCGATCTATCGTGTGCGCTAATTTTTGTTTCGCGCTAGTACTTCGCGTGGCAGCCAATAAAGTTCGGCACCCTTTCGGATTTCAAAACGATTGAAATTATTGGCAGCGAGCAACAAAAGATTCATTATAAAAGAGCCCGCTCTCGAAGAGAGGGCGCACTCGCTTCTTACGCGCAGTTACACCGCATAGTTAAACCGCACTCCGATTCATCGCATTATACGACCGCTTTTCTTTATTCTAAAACCACTTATGACGACCGCTTTTCTCTCTGTACATTCAATTATAACAAGACCGCTTTTTCTCTTCGGACTACGCTTTGCTCAACTATTTTAATTTTGAGAATTAATTGTATTAATTATTTTTTATTATAACTAAAAATATTTTTTGTAACTATATGTGCGTGGCTTTTTTCCGTGTTCTGTCTTCCTTGTGCGTGTTCCGTGTAACGTTGCGTTCAACGTCTCCCGTCATTCCGAACATACTACTTTGATTACAATGCGATTTATTAAATATAATTTTTTTTTAATATAGGAAATAATAAAATAAAAATATTTTATAACATAAATTTTTATTCAGTTGTCATAATTTTTCAATATCATTATATTTGTAGGAAATTTAAATTTAAATAACTATTTTAGACAAAAGTATTTGATTAAATTGTTTTTACTTATATAATAATAAGAGAAATAAATTTTATAGCATAAATTTTTATTTTTTGGCGCAATTTTCTGATATTATTATTTTTGTAGGAAATTTAAATAAATATTTTATACAAAAATATTTTTATTTAAAATGTTTTTATTTAAATGTAATATTTTTTTACATAACGCGTACTTGGAGCCTTTTTTTACCTTTTTAAAAATGTAATTTTTTTAGGGATGTTCTTTTTTTTCATAAAAAATACAACAGTTCTTTTTGCTTATTATAGATATCTAAATCCTTCAAATTTCTTATCTACTCTTAATCTAAGAATAACAGATAATTACAAATTAGTTGATCAGGAATATACATTATTATTTACAACCTATACTTCTAAATTTTTTGGTGAATAATCGTTGTTATTCAGATAGTTTTATTATTAATTATATAAATAAGAAAATTATGGATAGCTCGTATTTTTTATAAATTTTTAAAATAAAGAATAGAAAATTAATTTAAATGTAACAATAATATAATTATATTCACCATAATATTCTAAGAATAATAAAAAAATATAACTTTTTAACTTTTTAACATTATTTAATTTAATTTATATTGCATGGATATTGTTTTGTTATTTTATATTAATTTGATTAGGCTTTTGGTACATTTTATTCTATGGGAAATAAATCATCTAATAATATTCAAACTTGATTGATAACAATTGTTAATAAGACTTGCACAAGAAAAATATTTGTATACAACGCAATTGTAACTACATTGCACTGCACTCGTTCATATATATTAGAATCTTCAAAGATAGAACCTAGCCATTTCATTAGTTTTTGAAAAACATGGCAACAGTGTATACATGAACGAGTGTAATGCAAAGCAATTATAATTGTGTTGTATAAAAAAATATTTCTTATGCAAGTTTTATTAACAATTGTCACACAATCAAGTTTGAAAATTATGAAACGATTTATTTCATATAGAATAAAAATTGCCTGTACCAAAAGTCGAATAACCAAATTAATATACAATAGCAAAACAATGGCCATGCATTCTATAATTAAATAATATTTAAAAATTAAAAAGTCTAAATTTTTATTATATATTTATATTTTTTATAATATCGTATATTATTATCTTAAAATATTATATTAAATATTAAATATTATATTAAATATTATATTAAATTATATTATTGTTATTTATAAGTCAATTGTTATTATAAGTCAATTTTTTTTTATTCTTTAATTTAAGAATTTATAAAAAAGTACAAGTAATTTGTAATTTTTTTATTTAAATAAATATAAATTGTTTGTATTATAATTTTTTTATTTAATTTTTTTTTTAAATTATTACGTTTTCCCTAACAATTTCTATTGGTTCTGCCACGTTTATCTAAACTTTGTTTCGAACAATAAAAAGGAACACACACTATGGCCAGGCTCAATTCAGACTTGCACAAATGGAGGTCTTTAGTTTAGATGCGGTCACCATCTGGTCATGATAATTTTTCAATTAATCAATCGCTAGCTGCAGAGCGTTGCTAATATAACTCAGAACAATACTAGCGCAATCGTCGAAAGCAGCTAAAGAACTTAAAGTTTTATTTTATATTATATCAAGAGACACGGTAGTGTCTCGCGTCAAGTATAGCGAGGCACACTGTGTATCTATACGCGAGTTGCAAGTACTTCATAATGAGAAGTCTTCACTTGCGCACAGTACAATTGGACACGTTGCAATTGCACACTGCGTTATTAGACACATAAAATTGCGCACCGTTCGATTGAACACATTTCATTTGCGCACAGTTCGTTTGGACACATTTCATTTGCGCACTGTTCAATTGGACACCGTTGCTTTTGGACACAATACATATTTTTGTATAATTTAAAATACATACACACATATATATATATATATATATATATATGTATAATTTTAAAATTTATTGACATTTATTATTAATTTCATTTGGTTAATAAACGTTTTTTACAGTTTGTTTACACACAGTTCTTTTACGCACATTTCTTTTGCGCACATATCTTTTGCGCACATTTCTTTTGCGCACATTTCTTTTACGCACATTTCTTAAGCACACACACACATACACACATACGCACGCGCGGGGGGTGCAAGGACCTTCTCCCCCGGACTCACCCGCCGATAGACAGGATGGACCACACTTTACAACTTACAAAGTACATGCTATATTGTTCGATCGGACCCGAAATGTGCGCAATAGAAATGTGCGCAAAAGAAATGTGCGCAAAAGAAATGTGCGCAATAGAAATGTGCGCAAAAGAAATGTGCGCAATAGAAATGTGCGCAAAAGAAATGTGCGCAAAGGATATGTGCGTAAAAGAAATGTGCGCAAAAGAAATGTGCGCAAAAGAACTATGTGTAAACAAACTGTAACAAATATTTATTTACTAAATGGAGTTACTAATAAATGTCAAAAAATTTCAAAATTATACATGCATACATGCGTGTGTATGTATTTTAATTTATACAAAAACATGTGTTGTGTCCAAAAACAACGTGTCCAACGTTGAACGGTGCGCAAATGAAATGTGTCCAAACGAATTATGCGCAATTGAAATGTATCCAATCGAATGGTACGCAACTTTATGTGTCTAATATCACAGTGCGCAATTACAACGTGTCCAATTGTATTGTGCGCAAGTGAGCTGTTCCTCTTCATAATTACGGTTCTCAATAACGACTAGGCCGATCGAGTTTTTAATAGGCTTAATAGATAGATTGAGTCTTAATTATATAAAAATGGAAAATGTCTTTATTTTTGCTCTACATGATTTACGATCAGAGATATTACAATGCAAATTCCATTTGTGAAAATTTTGTTTAAGAAACGTCCACGTCATTATCATCGTCATAATCGATATATATAATATAATATAAATAAAACATCAAGTCCTTTTACTGTTTTCGACGAAAGATTGCGCTAGCGTTGTTCTAAGGTATATTAGCAACTCTCTGCAGTTAGCGATTGATTGATTGAAAAATTACCATGGTAACCGCATCTAAACTAAAGGCTTACATTTGTGCAAGTCTGAATTGAGTCTGGCCATAGTTCCTTTTTATTGGTCGAAACGAAGTTTAGAAAAACAAGGCAAAATAGAAATTTTTAGGGAAAACATAATAATTTAAAAAGAAATAAAATAAAAAAATACAAACAATTTATATTTATTTATAAAAAAATTACGAACAGCTTCTACTTTTTTATAAATTTTTAAATTAAAGAATAAAAAACATTAACTTAAATATAACTATAATATAATATGTTCAATATAATATTCTAAGAATACTTCATTATTTAATTATAGAAGACATGATCATTTTTTGCTATTATATATTGTATACAATGCCATGCATTCTATAATTAAATAATGTTAAAAAATTTATATTTTTATTATTAATTTAAATTTTTTATAATATTGTTGTATTATTAAAAATCTTAGAATATTATATTAAATATAGTTATATTATTGTTATATTTAAGTTAATTTTTTTTATTTTTTATTTTAAAAATTTATAAATACGTATAAGTTGTTTGTAATTTTTTAATTAAAATAAATATAAATTGTTTGTAGTTTTATTTTATTTCTTTTAAATTATTTTGTTTTCCCAACAATTTCTATTCCTTCAAACTTTCCAAACTTCGTTTTGACTAATAAAAAAGGCTGTGACCAGACTTTATTTTTATTAGAAATTTTAGAGAAAAGATAAGAAAAAGGAGAAGGGAAAGCGAGCAATAAAATTTTTATAATCTATATATTTGGTTAAAATATTTTTTTATTATAAATATAATTTTATTATTTTTTTTTTCTTCATTTTTTTTCCTCTCTTCTCACTTTTGCGTTTTTTCTATTCTTCTTCTGAAATTAAAAGAATTATATAAATAAAATTTAGTAAAATCATTTATCACTCGCTATTCATGTTTCATTCAATATTGAATTAAATGAACAACAAGCAAAAAATATATAAAATATATAATTTCTGACAACGTATCTTTTATTGTCCCTTTCCTTTTCCCCTTCCCCTTCTTCTTTTCTTCTCTCCCCAATAAAAACTGGGAGCAGTCAGTTTATACAAAAAATTTAAAAATTGCTGCTCTCTTTGGCGGCGGCCCGCCAATTGTCTTCCTCTCGGTCTCCAGTCTGTAATAAAATAAAAAAATTTATTTTAGTTTACTTTCTATATATAGCACAATAACATTGTAGTAGATTTTCTTTATTGTAATTTCAACATTGTGATCTTACATAGAGAAAAATATTTGTTTCTTCGCTTCATTCTATAAATACTTTTCTAAAATGCGCTGCACTTGATTATATTGTGCTCTGCATGTAATACAGTAATAAAAAAAAGGTTAGAACTACTTACTTAAATCATGCTCCTATTGTACAGCAGCTCCTTCTGCTTGTATATAACTAGGCCCAGGCCTCTGCTGGGCAGGTCCTGCTCCTGTTCTTTGCACTTGCAGGCGCCGGGTTAGATCCAGGCTTTGGATGTCTTCGCCAATTGGATGTTCATCCAAAAGCGGGAATGCCGGCTGATGAGTCGACTTGCGCGCCGGTTGATGTGCCGGCTGAGGCGCCGGCCCGCGCTCCAGCTTGCACGCCAACTTGCGTGCAAGCCTGCGCGCCCGCCAGCTTGAGTAAAAATTTGCGCGCTACATGCCGACACATCAACCGGTGTTCTCTCCACCGAATCAAGCTCCAACATGACATCTTCCATCAATATCGAAATGTAATAATAATAAAAAAAAATAAAATTAAAAAAATTTTTGTTTAGAATTATTCTTATTAAAATACTTACATCGCGGTCACCAAGTTGACCGTTTTCTGCCATGTTGTCAACTATGACTTCTTCTTGTATTCGATCCTCAACTTTTATAAATAAATTAATGATAGGGTTCACAAACCATACTATTACGAGATTTATTACTTCATTTGGTACAATTTTTATTGCTTGCGTAGTTAGTATTAGTTTATTTTACTGCAAAACAAGAAATTTAAAAAATATTGACGGCGTTTCTTAAGTATATTGTTGAATAATATAACAATAATCATAAAGGTAAAGAACTGATTAAATTAAATAAAATTAAATGAAATTAAATACTATTTTTATAATGTCATTATTTATAACTTTTTTACTTTTTCCAGGTCCAAAAAATTATAAAAATTAATTGGCTGCTTTGGCACTGTATGAAAGCTGCCGAAAGCGCTGAAAATGTATTAGTTGCATTAGCGCTGAATATTGGCTTGCTTTTTAGGCGCCCAATTAGAAACATTGTCTGTATTTGGATTTATTAGATGCCCAAATAGAAAATTAATCCGCTTTATAGTGTTGAATTTTATACTATATTTTATTGTTAAAAAATTAAATATATAATAATTTATATATATAAAATATATATAGCATACGTATAAAATATAATAATATATATATTTCTATATATTTCTGTTAAAAAATGCCAGTTTAAAAAGAATCATTATACATCTATGTAAACTATTACATATCTTATATAAAAAGATATAAAAGAGGCTGCTGTGCACCTATAAAAAACAGCGTAAATAACGATTATTGTGTCAATACAAAGTTACTTATAAAAAGAACTGTTATACGTAAATAAAAGTAGTGTATATAAAGTCTATTTATCTAAAACAGCTCGTAAAGCGTTTATTTTATATATATACAAAATGTCTGTAAAGACAAATAAAAAATAGTCCTAATGCCTACAGAAAAAGATATAATTATTCGAGGTGAATGGTTAACTGACATTTATATGTAACATTTCAACAATCTTTTGTAAAATTGTTCTGATTATAGACCTGTTGAAACATGGCGAATATCTTGATACGATTCAACCTGTATTAGAGGATAAAAAACATATACAAATATTGCACAGTTCATCAAGTTTACATGATGGACATTGAATATGCAGTTATTATAATAGAAAGAATATATTTATTTATGATTCATTAAATTTTAAAATTTTACATAAATATTATGAAAATTTTTGAGAAAATTATTTCCAATATATGACTTTGAAAACAATCCTGTCAAGTTTCCAACTGTGTAACATACTGTGCAACATCAATCAAATGGTAACGATTTGCGTTTTTGCAATAGCCTTTGCAATTTCATTATTATTTAATATTAAACTCGAAAAAATAAAATATAATCATAATTTAATGCGTTTGCATTTAATAAAGATTTTTGAGTCTATATTTCATTAAACATTTCTCACAAGATCCACAATATGCTCCTCAAAATGTATTTTCATTAGCAGTAATAAAAGAGAGATTGAAGCATATCGTAAATTATACGTATTATACATCAAGATGAAACAACAAAGATTAAGTCGTTTAGAAAAGGAGCGTCATATTTATCAATCTAAGAAATAATTAAATAATAATCAATTACAATTAATAACAAAAAATGTTCCAAAGAATTGTATGAAAACAAAGAATAATATTTATGAAGATACTAAATAAATGTTTTCAAAATAAGTTCTATATTAAAAGCAATATTGACTGCAAAATTAGCAGTAATGATTTGTATAATAATAATGAAACAAATATTAGAATTGATGAGCAAACTTATACAAACAAAAAGTTTGAACAAAAATGCACTAAAAAATATTTCGATGTGAAGAAAGCGTTTAGTTAAAAATATTAATAAAAATAAATATCAGCATGATTTTGAAAATCAATGCAATGAAGGAATCTATATACAAAATTTAAATAATAATCAGGCGGAAAAACAAAATTCATATGAGCAAGATTTAAAGAAGAATCATGCTAAACAACATAATCTATATCAACAAAATTTAAAAAATAATCAGATCAAAAAACAAAATTCATATGAGCAAGATTTAAAGAATAATCGTGCTAAGCGATCGATATGCACAGAATTTAGAAGATAGACGCGTTAAACAGCGTGATCGATATAGACAAAATTTAAAAGAAAATCGTGCTAAACAGCGTAATCGATATAGGCAAAACTTAGAACATAATCGTGCTGAAAAACGTGATCGATATACACAGAACTTAGAAGATGAACAAAAAGATCGATATTGATATGGACAGGATTTAGAGAATAGACGTGTAAAAAAAGCGTATGCATTATTCGACAAATTTTCAGTACGAACGTGATAGACAAAAAAGATTGGATCCTGATAGTAAATGGCTTTATAACAAACAATATTATCAGAAAATTAAAAAGTTTGTATTTGCAATAACAAATTGTGATACTGCTAAAAAAATTACTAAAAAATATAAATAATTCTGGTCGAGAAATTCTATAAAACTTCGCCATTCTTCAAAAATATTTATAAACGATATTGTAAAGAAGCTTAAAATTAAAGGCCATATTGAGAAACAATTAGAAGCCGAAAAAATCGTACGTTGGTGTATGTATATTGAAATAAACATATTTGCAATATATACAAAATGTTAGCTTTGATTAAAAAGAAATCAGAAGTGAGTTTGACTCTTGTCGCTGAATGTTTTACAATTGAAGAAAAATTACATGCGTTATGTGGCATATCTAGGCATACAACCGCATCAGAAAATCATTTTATTGAGTCTGCATACCATAATCGGATCCTTTGATATTGAATAAAGAAGGACAAATAATAAATATATTACCGTTAATGGAGAACAAGCAAAAAAATCATGGTTGTGCGATACTTCATGTAAAATAAACGATCCATTTTTAATTGATCGTTACCAAGAATTCCTCGAAATTATAAATATATGTACTTTAAGGAATGTACCAGAATTGATACAATGTCTTCATGAATGTACTATAAAAACTTCAAATGAGAAATTGGGTCATACGCATAGCTGCCATATTGATTTAACATTTTGCAAAGGAATGTATCTTCCAGTTCAATTTATCATCGTCTCATTTTCCAAAAGTAAGAAATATTAAACATTTAATTTATAAACTTACAAATTTTTATCTAAAGATGGAAAATCTTGATAAGGCATTATTTAAATTAGATTAAATTAGATTAAATAGATTTAAATAGATTGAATGAAATTGTTACTTCTGCACAAGAAAAAACAGATAAACATCAACAGGCAGACATATTTTTAAGCGATGATGATATTATTTCTAGATATCATAAAGCCTTTGAAACTTTGATCAAACATTCAACAAAGACATCCACAACATATTTGCGTATCATGTGAGAGATTGTATTATAAAAGAAATGTTTCTAAATTCAATAGTCTTTAAACACAAATAGACATTCAAATTTGGAGAGATTTAATGGCACATATACAACAATAAAATTAAAGCGGAATATATATATAATTATTGTGCAGGAAAATTTCGTAAAGGTTTTATGCCTGCATATTGCATTTTGAATAATCTTTTCACAGATGATGTACCTGAAGTAATATCATCTTTTAATACATTTGAAAAAATTCTTATACAGAGAGCTAAAGCACTTCAAACTGTTCTCAAAATGGAAACTGTTATTAATAAAAGATTACCTCAAAAACAAATGGTACAAAAAGTTAAAAGTAAAACATTTCATTTCATTTACCACTTCCATTACAGAAGACATTGAATAAATCATGTTCTACTACTGATCCAATAAATGATAATCACAAATTATATATTTTAATTAGAGGTATCCCAACATAATCAAAAATTATTTGGGAAGAGATAGTTAATATTAAAAAAGTATTTGACACTTTAACGTGGTTAAAACGTAATAATACTTTATATTCTCATATTATATTGCCAAATGATCATAATGATTTATGTCTGACAAAATTAAAAAGTTCAGAATTCCAAATGGAAGAGACAGAAAATAATATAGAAGCGACATTGGATGATGAGCCTAAATTATTAAATGATTCGATAGAAGAGATTAAAAATGATATAGAAGTTATATTAGAGAGTCAACAGAAAGCAATGTTAACTCAAATTACTGATGAAAATGATGGCTATTACGAACAATATACTATATATCCTTTATATGAAAAGAAAACAAATAAAACTGCGACAACTTTATATCAAATGTTAAAAATTCACGACTTATCTTTGGATAATCGTGAACAATATTTAGATTTAATGTGTTTTCCAGATTTATATCCTTTTGGTTATTAATAGACAACATGAGTTTAGGCAAATCAAATTTTTTGATCATGAATTTATTAAATGTCGTTTGACATCTAAACCACAGTATAGATTAAATCAACAATATTTATTTTATTTATTGAACGATGCAAATATTCGTCAATTAAGTCGTGGAATTTATCATAAAATGAACATAACTAATCCATGAGTTCGTTATACGGCTGCAGAATATTTAGAAGCAGTATCGAAAGAATTATTGGAATCTAATTTGAATACAATATTTGTCACACTTCGAAATACAGAGCAATATTGGTGTAAACCGAAAAGCGATTTAAACTGTATGACGCAACATTATGGACCCACGACATGATTTTTAACATTAAGTCCGAGCGAGTAGTTATTGGAAGACTTAGGTGAATATATTTGTGAGGTAAATGGATGGCATGATATTTATGCGTTAGCGTACTTGTTGCTAAAGATCCTGTATCAAGCCTGGTTTCTTGATAATAAATTTCGGGCAATACTTGATTTTATTAGCTCTAAAGATCATCCAATTGGAAAAGTAACACATTATTTCTAGCGATGAGAATATCAAGGTAGAGGTATACAATATTTCCACTTATTAATATGGATTAAAAATGCATCGATTTTTGGTGAATCTACTATTGAAGAAGTCTCTAAATTTATTTTACAACACATAAGCTGCAAAATGCCGGATCAAAATATTTCGCCATTATTGTATAGGCGTGTTAAGCGGGGAGCACACACTTTTGCATAAGCGCATAACAATAAACATAAGGAAATTGATTGGTTCATTTTCTTATGCATACATTTGTGAACCAATCACTTTCTTTATGTTTATGGTTATGCGCTTATGCAAAAGTGTGTGCTCCCCGCTTTAATACGCATCAGCAACATATACATAACGATTATTGTCTTCGCTCTAAAAAAGGACATAAAGTTATTCGTTGGTGTCGTTTTGGATTTCCTTGTCCCGTTACTGAAACTTTAAATATGAAAGATGTGGCAACTTCAATAGCAGGTAGAAAACAATTGAAACATAAGAGTAAACTTTATGATCTTCCTCGAACAGATAATGAAGTTAATATAAATAATTATAATCTTGTTTTTCTTATTGCATGGGAAGGTAATATGGATATAAAATTTATTGTTGAAAAATCATCGCTACTTACGTGGTACATTAATTATTAAATATATGAATAAAGCAGGAAAAAGTGAGTTGTCTGATATTACCCTTGATATTAAAAATAATAAAAACAAATCATTAACGAGTTATCTTTGGAATATCGCTTTACGATTTACGAATAATAGAGAATGTGGAGCTCTCGAAGCTGCTGATATACTGCTAAATATTCCTTTATATGGAACTGATCAAAACACGACTATTGGTCAACATCTAAATGGTTAGATGTTGTTCGGAGCGACGCGAGACGTAGAGTGCGACAACACACGGAACACGTACAAGGGAGACAGCACACGAAAAATAAAGTCACGCACGTATAATAACAAAAAATACCTTTAATTATATAATAAACAATTATCACAATTGATTTTACACTGGTCATTAGTTAAGCAAAGCATAGTCCGAAAAGAAAAGCGTTCGTGTTGTAATCGAATGTACAGAAAGAAAGCGGTCGTCGTATGCGGTTTTAGAATAAAAAATAGCGGTCGTATAATGCGATGTATTGAAAAGCGGTTTAATAATGCGATGTAACTGCGCGTAAGAAGCGAGTGCGCCCGCTCCTCGAGAGCGGCCCCTTTTATAATGTATCTTTTGTCGCCCTCTGCCAATAATTTCAATCGGTTTAAAATCCAAAAGGGCGCCGAACTTTATTGGTTGCCGCGCGAAGTGCTGGCGCGAGGCAAAAATTAGAGCGCACAATAGACTGATGGCCCTTACGTCAGCGTATATGTCACGGTATCGCCCGTGCCATTTGCCTTATCGTGTGCCTAATCGTCGAAGTTGTTTTCGCGATTTATTTTTAAACTTGTTTGCGACATGGGTTTTGTTAGCGGCAGAAAAAGTTGAGAGATAATAATATTTGTCGCTGTTTGACTATTTTTCGACTTTGACACGATATAAGAAATAAATAATACGAGATGTTTGCCGAATAAAATGTAATTATTTTAAGCCCATGTCGCAAATTTTCAATTAAATGAATCGTTTAATAAATATGTTTAAGCGTGATCTCAAACAGATGTCAGATACGATATAGAAAATTAAAAAATCGCAAAGAAATTGAAGCTCTCGATGCTCAATCTACAGATATATTTTATCCATCTTTAATAGATAATCATTATCCACATAGATCAAACAAACTAGAAAATATGTCTCTTTATGAGTTTGCACAATGGTACGATATTTCAAAGATAAAACCAAAAAATGAGGACTTGAATATAAAATAAATAATGGTTATTATCTTAAACGGCGACAGCGTTGATATCTTATTAATCATTATAGATATGATGTTAACACACAGTCAGAAAATTATTTCTTTTCGTTATTGCTTATGTTTCAACCATGGCGAAAATTAGAGGATCTTAGAAATGAATGCGACACTTATGCCAAATCGTTTCACAAAGTAAAATTGCATCTTGTAGAAGCATTGCAGTATCATGAAAGATTAAAAGAATTGCAAAAAGTATTTGAAACTGCAAAAAAGTTAGTTCAGTAATGTTTAGATGACGATTTATAGAAACAGCAGCTTCCGGATGATCCTGAAAATCCGATAGGCATTCAATATATGGCTGGAAGCTGGTGAAACAATGCAAGATTTTAAAAATTTTGCAGATAAAATGATTCGAGAAATTGATGTATCTGATAATAAAATGATAGCAAAATTAAATATAGATCAAAAACAAATATTCGAATATTAGAATTATTAATATTGTAAATTCTAATGATAAGTCAATATTAATGTTTATATGTTAGCGGAGAAGGTAGTACTGGAAAAAGTTTTTTAGTTAAGACTATTAAATGCTGGATAAAACAAAATCTTAATAAAAGTATTGTTGTAGCAGCATCTATTGGTATAGCAGCATTTAATATAGATGATTTGAAAGTTCATAAATTGCTTCAATTACCCGTTGAATATGGTCATATTCCTAAATATAAACAAATCTGATCATGTATTGAAAGTTTTACGAGCAGATCTTAAAGATGTTATAATTTTTGTAATTTATGAAGTGTCAATGATATCTAATTTAATTTTAATACATCTTCGATTGTCTGAAATATTTGACACTAATGATTGTGATGATGGTTGATTTGATCAAAAGCACATTCTTTTATTCGGAGACTTGCTTCAATTACCTCCTGTATACGAAAATGCTATTTTTATGTGTTTATTCGATGAAAAAATTGCCAAATATCTTAGTTCCTTGAGTACTGTTAATTTATGAATTACATTATGGATTACATTTGATTAGGATGAATTGACGATCAATATGTGTCAACAAGGAGATGACTCTTACCGTGAATTACTGTCAAGAATTTGTATTGGTTTATTGACAAAATCTGATAATAAGATTCTTGAAAATAGAAAAATATCTTTCCAAAGAGATTCTTTCGAATCTAGATTAAAGAAATTATGTAATTTTATTGACAATCTGTCATAAGATACCGTTTATTTACTGCCTACTTCGTATGTGTGATGTTCTCAATGATGCAATATTAAATCGCATTGTTTCTAAAGAAATATTATTAACTGCTGAAGATACAATTGAATCTATTCCATATGTAAAAAAAAATTATAAGTATTATCAAATAATGATGATGATAATAATTCTAGAACAGCCGGGCTTTCAAAACAAATAACAATTAAAATTGGAGCAAAAGTTATGATTTGGTGTAATATTGATGTTAGTTTGGGTCTTGTAAATGGTACAATTGCTACAGTGATTTCAATTGTACAAGATATATCTACTGATTATGTAGAAAAAATTAAACTTCTTTTATAATCAGGTTTAGAATATTTAATTGAAAAAGTAAGTATTAAATTTGAAGTAATTGATAGAGCATATGTTATCAGAAAACAGTTTCCATTATCTCTGAGCTATGGGATCATTATTCATAAAAGTCAAGAATTGAGTTTGCAAAGTGCTATTATGGATATTGGAAACTCTGTATTTAATTGTGGTCAAGTTTACGTTGCATTGTCACGAGTAACATCTCTCTAAAAGGGTTACATTTAATTAATTACGATCTTTTATCGGTAATAGTTAGTGAAGAAGTTATTATCGAGTATAATAGTTTAAAAGGGATACATAAATCCAAAGCAGAAAGAATTTCTGTTTCAAAAGAGCGTTATTACAAAGTAAAAGATGTCTTATGGACATTACTAAAAATAATTACTTCTGTCCAAAAATGAGATGAAAAAGTTCGATAAAGTTACTTAGGTCAGTACTACATGGTTTTCAAAATGCAGACGAGGTTTCATGCTATGCAAATGCGGTATTGCAATATTTATTGCATTTAAATATCATTAGACAGCAATTATTTAATTGCGATATATCAGATGTTTTATGTATATTAATGCATCGATATGAAAATGGAATGCGTAATTTAAATACATATATAATACGGCAATGTTTAGGAGAATATTTTACGAGCACTACAAAACGAAATGCATCTGATTTTCCTATAACTCTTTGCGAAAAATATAATTGTATAAGAAATTTAATAGAATATCAAGTAACTTCTATTGCGCGCTGCAAAACTTGTGGTAATACAAAAACTACTGTGAATAATAATGTTATTATTTTGATTTCTATTAAGAATTTGAAAAACAAAAGTTATAATCTTAATAATTTAAATGTTATATTTTCACATTGATATCAATCACACAATGAATCATGTGAACATTGTACTGGAAATGATTTTATATTGAAAAATAAAATAACGTTAACAAGAGAGATGGTTGTTCTTCATTTAGTACTATTTTCATCACAGGATGATAAATTAATAAAAACACAAAAGTTTAATTTATGTTCTGTTCCAATAAGTAAAATATTACTAGCTGGACAATTTTATAAGACAATGAATGCTATATTTTATCATGGTTCATGTATTGATGAAGATCATTATATAAATATATGTAGAGAAGGAACATTTAATATTTAGATCGAAGCTGATGATGCGCAAATTAAAAAAAGGCAGTGGCCTAGAGGTGCTAAAAATGTTTATATAATATCTTTACAAAAAATAGCTAATAAATAATTGGATATTGGATATTATGAAATAAGGAAATAGTTATATAAAAGAATATATATTAGAAATAGGTTTTTATAATATCAAACTTGTGATTAATACTTAATAATTGTATTTCTATCAGTCCTATATAAAATAATGTCTCGTAATGTATCAGTAATTTTGTGAACAACGCTTCACAATCTGCATTATTCATGAACTGTAAAAAAATATATCTTTATTATTCAAAATAGAATTATAGAACTCACATCTTTCAACCTTATTTATATAATTAATAACAAAATTACATGAATAACAACGATTATTCATCAAAAAATTTAGAAGTATAGATTGTAAATAATAATGTATATTTCTGATACAATAATTTGTTATTATCCGTTCTTAAATTCGTATTCTTAAATTAAGGATAGATAAGAAATGTGAAGGCTCTGAATATCTATAATAAGCAAAAAGAACTGTCATATTTTGATAAGAAAAAAAAAATGATATCCCTAAAAAAATTACCTCTTTAAAAAAAAGATAATAAAAAAGGTACCAAGTACATGCGCTATGTGAAAAAATATTATATTTAAATAAAAACATTTATTTAAATTCCTACAAAAATAATGATATCAAAAAATTAATAAAAGAATAAAAATTTATGCTATAAATTTTATTTTTTTTATTATTATTTAAGTAAAAACAATTTAATTATATACTTTTTTTATAAAATACTTATTTAAATTTTCTACAAAAATAATGATATTAAAAAATTGTGCTAACTGAAAAAAAATTTATGTTGTAAAATATTTTTATTCTATTTCCAATATTAAGAAAAAATACATTTAATAAACTGCATTATAATTAAAGTAAGAATATAGATAAAATAAAGTTAATTTATAAATAACTAAATGCACAATATGCACACATCTAAGATTTTGGGATATAATTTATTGAAGGAAAATTTCTGGCAAACTCTAAATCGCGTAAGACAAACTTACACCAAAGATATAAAAACTTGGCGTCGCATAAAAACGTGTACATTTAATAAATATGTATATTATTTTGAATATTTTGATGTAATATAGATATAGATTTAAATGATTTATTGATTCCCCTTAAAGTTACAATCTCTTACAAATTAATCACTTACATCTATCTTATCTCTAGCTTACAACTACCTTAACTCTAACTTATCCTAACGTAATCTCTACTCATTTCTCTACACATTTCTTAATCTACCTACATACACACACACCGCTGCTTGCCCTACTCTAATTTGGGACCTCCGCTTTCGACTCATGTCATGTTTTTCTCCTTTCACCCACCTTCATTCACAGATTCCATATCAGGCTTCTCTCTCTCTCTCTCTCTCTCTCCCCTCCTTCTACCTTCCCCTCTCTATCACTCCTCCTCTTGAATTTCATCCTTTACCTAGTTCCCAATCCGATCATTTTTCCTTCATCATTTTCTCCCCCATATCTTAATCCCTCTAATTCCCTCAACCACCCCTCTCCCTCGCCTTTTTCCCCCAATACCTCTCCCAATATCTCTTGCCAGCCCTTCTCCATCCCCCAGTTTTACACATCTTTCCTACACATGCTCCCATGTTTCCTCCTCCCTTCCACATAATCTACATTTTTTACTCTCTTCATCCTTCCAGTACCAGTTCTTCCTCATTTTATTTCCCAACCTGTATCTTGCCATACTTTGCTATCTATTTTCCCCCCAATCACTCTTCAGGTACTCAGGTATCCCACTCCCCTTGATTTTTCCGTAGCACCTATTATATCTTGACCCTTCTATCCTTTCCCAACGTTCCTTCCTATCCATCTCTATCTTCTTTTCCACGAAATAACCAAAATCTAACATTCCTTCCGACTTTTTCGCCTCTATCTCCACCATGCCCATACCTCTGTCTTCGAAGAACCCACATTTTTCTTCTTCCCACTTCGATAAATCCTTCTTCTTCTTACTCCTCTCCCTCAACTCTTCCCAGCACCTCCTCGCAATCCAACTCCCCCTATTTTCCTCCAACTTTTTCTCGGACCTCCACGCCATTCTCCCGGCCCTTTCTCTTAATTTCTCCCTCTGCAACTCCTCCCTTACTATATAGCCCGGCGTTCCCCATTCCACTCCTAACACCCATCTTAAATATCTTCCCATCTTCTCCAACTCCTTCCTCTCTCTCCATCCCCAAATTTCCACCCCATATCCCATCACCATCCACACCAGTTTATCGAAAAGCCATAATCTTCTTCCCAATCGTTCTTAAATTTCCTTTTTCCCCAAACCTGACCTATTACAGCAGCACCCTTCCTTAACCTATCTCTTATCTGTGCCTCCTGTCTTCCATTCCTCTGCATTACATAACCCAGATAAGAGAATTCTTTTTCCTCCTCTATCATCTTCCCTGTCCAAAAATCTGTTCCTAAATCCTCTCCCCTCCTCACCCTGTTTTTAGTCTCCCTCAAAATATCCTCGCTCCTTCTGACCAGTCCTTCCCTTACCTCCCTCTCTCTCATCGCTTCCACCAATTTCCTCCTCTACCGAGTCAAACGCCACTTTTAGATCTATAAAAAATGCCACTAGTTTTCCTTTCTTCTTCTCCAGCTGTCATTCACCAAATAAATCAGTATGAATATATTATCCATTGTCCCTAATCCCTTCCTGAAACCCGTCTGATTTTGCGGTACCAAACTCTTCTTCTCCACCTCCTCGCTTAGTCTACTTGCCAGCACCGAAGCATACACCTTATAGACCGTCGAATTCAGCGACACCCCCCTATACTCTTCCACTTTCTTCCCCTCCTCTTTCTTTAATATCGGCATAATCACCCCCTCACTCCACTCATCTATCCATCCTTCTCCCCTCCAAACCCTATTGCATATTCTCCACACCCATTCCTCCATGCTCTTTCCTCCGTATTTCCACACCTCCGCCGGAATTCCATCCAGACCCACTGCTTTATTATCCTTCTGCTTTCCAATCGCTGACCTTATCTCATTCCTACTTATGTCCTCCTCCTCATTTATCCAAGTTCCTATCCTCTGTCTTAACATTACTCTGCCATCTATTCCCCCCTAACTAATTTCTAAAATATTCATTCCACTCCTCCATTGATATATCATCGTTCACCTTCCCCCTCTTCCTTCTTTCCCTATTCACTATCTCCCAAACCTGCCCTTCTGTCCTAATTTCCTTCTATTCCCTCTCCCATATTTCCCTTTCATCATTCTTTTTCTCCTTTATCAACTTTTTATACTTCCCTTTCGCTTCTCTGTAGAGATCCCATCACCTCCTTTCTCTCTCCATCTTCTCAGCTTTCTTCCCACTGTATTCTTTTCCTCCTTATGCCCTTTGATGCGTAACTCCCCATCATCCTTCATCCTATCCCTCATATTTTCCCACACCTCATCTACCTCATCTACCTCTCCTACCACTTGATCTGTATTTCCTACCGCCTTCCTAAATTCTTCCTTACCCTCTTGCGTCCCTATCCATTTTTTGCTCGTCCTTTCCCTTCTTTCAAACTTTTTCTCTTGCCCCCCTTTTATCCACACTATGATTGGATGGTGATCAGAGTCTACATTATCCCCTACCTCCACTCTGCTTACCAGCATCCTTACATCCCCCATTACATAATCTATTACCGAGTTACCACTTCCCCCCGTATACGTTCATTCCCCCTCTACATCTCCCTTCGTGCATCCATTAAATATTGTCCATCCCGCTTTTCCTATTTATCTCAGCAGCTCCTTCCTCTCCCTATTAATTCTTTTGTCCTTCTACCTTCTCCCCAATCCCTCCTCCTCCTCCCGTCTTATTCTTATTAATCCTGCCTCCTCACCTGTTCTCGCGTTAAAGTCCCCCCAATCAAAATTCTGTCGTTTTCTTCCTTTCTCTCTACCCATTCATTCAACTTTTCTAGCTTTCTCTCTATATCTCCTCTAACATATACACCTATCACACTCCATTTCCTACCCTCCACTTTTAACACTACTTCTATTAAACCCTCCGTCTCTTTTGCCTTCACTTCCTCTATCCCCATTTCCTTTCTTATTTCTAACAGCATCCCTCCCATTGCCCTCCCCTTTTTATTTTTCCTCTCTGCTAATTGCACTTCTCATCTAAATCCTTTCGGTAAGTATCCCTTCGTTCTATCCCATCCTTTTTTATCCAACCAAGTTTCGCTCATCACCACCATATCCCACTCCTCTACTTTCCTCCAAAAGTCCCTTCCCTTATTTCTTATCCCCGCCACGTTTCAAAAAACTACACTCCATCCCTTTCTCGCCCCCTTATCTCTTCCCTCTTTTTTAAGTTTCCATTTCTATCCTTTAGCACTTCTTCCTCCTCATCCCATCTCCACCATTTCTAATCTATTCTTATTTTTCCATACCCTATTCAAACCTTCCTTCCCTTTTTTTCCTCCTCCCTTACTATCCTTTCTAAATTCCATCTAATTTTCCTTTCCTTCCACGTCCAATCTTCCAAAATTCTTTCCTTTCCTTTCAAAAGCTTTTTCCTATTCCAAACCTCCCATCTTTGCTCCTCACTTTTCAGTCTTACCACCATCATTTCCCTTCCTCCCTCTCCACCTCCACCTATCCTTCTTATCTTCTCGATCTCTGCCTTATCTCCAATGCTACCAAACAATTCCTCTACCACCATCCTTCTCCTCCCCTCTTTAACCTCCACTCCTTTAATCAAAACGTTTTTCCTTCTCCCTTCACTTTCTCTCTTTTCTTTTCTACTTTCTAACTCTTTTACCCTATTCTCTATCCTCTCTACTCCCCTTCTAACCGTCCCATTTCCTTCTCCCTCTCCGATATCACGATTTTCCATCTTTTCCATTTTCCCCTCCAACTCTTCAATACGACTTTTCAGCTGTTCTCTTTCTTCCTTCCATCTCTTTTTGCTCTCCCTAAACTTCTTTCTTACTTTTTCTATCGCCTCACTTACTCTTACCCCTTGCTCCCTGAATCCCTTCTTAACCTCCTCACTCAAATTTCTAATCTCTTCCCTCCATCCCTTCATATCTCTCACTTCATTTAACAACTCCTCGATTTCTAATTTCCATCCTTTCATCATTTGCTTAAATTCCTCTTCTCTCTCCATCCATCCTAACTCCGCATCTTTTATTATTCCCGATTTTTTCCTGCTTCTTAACAACTCCTCCTCCCCCTTCCCTAGCATCGGCTCCTCTCTTTTCATTTTTAAAAGCTCCTCCACATTTCCCTAGCTACCTCTCCTCTCTTTTCCTTCTTTTATGGCGAACTGTGCCATCTTGTTTCCCCGCGCCTTCTGTACAGACTCTCGTCACTATCCACTAACCCACTCTCCACTACCTATACTCTATGACCTAACTGTCACTGCTCCACACCTCCCTTTACATCCTTATGTCCGCCCTTTCACCTTGCCTTCACTTTTCCCTTTCATCTCTCCGCGCTCTCTCTCTCTCACACACGCTTCTGCACCAACACATTAACTCCTCTTCCACTCCTCACTTTAACCCTCTACTTCCTACAAAAATACACACGTCAGCCACCTCGAAGCACACTACCTGACACCGGAAACGGAAGTTATTTTGATGTAATATATGTGAATGATAATACATGTAGATAATACATGTAGATAATATATAAATGTAAATGTATTTATAAATCAAAATTTTAGTAAATTCGTAAATCACATATTTTAACTCATTCTTTTTATAAAATAAATATTAAGTGTATTAAATTGTTTTTATTTAAATAATAATAAAAGAAATAAAATTTATAGCATAAATTTTTATTCTTTTGGCGCAATTTTTTTATATCATTATTTTTGTAAAAAATTTAAATAAATATTTTTATTTAAATATAATATTTTTTCACGTAGCGCATGTACATGGCGCTTTTTTCTAACTTTTTTTTAAAAAGGTAATTTTTTTCGGATTTAGAATACTATATACAGTGTGTTTCAATCACTTTTCTTCCATTAAACTAAAAAAGATAGACCATAATTATTCGAAAAAAAGTATAAACGCAGAAATCTGTTGTAAATTCATGTTCTCAAATATTCCAACGAGCAAGACGTTTCGTTATTTCGATAAAGCTTGGTATTCCTTGTTGACTTTCTCGCAGAAGCTTGGCTGTGAAAAGGAAAGGACCAAATAATGAAAGATTCGTATTACGTATGTTTCATATAAACGCAAAGAAACTTTTATTGATATTATAGCTCAAACGTGTTAATTCTCCGACTTTTCGGGTACAACTGTCGATCGTTGCGTCGACTCGTTAGCGGCAAAGAAAAGATGGCGGATATATTCCTGAAAACGCTCGAAGCGCCATGATACGCGCATACGATTAAACTACCGCAATATTTCAAACTACTTCAACATTCTTCAATTTTTCTTCAAAGTCAGTCAAATTCGTGACAAACAACCCCGATAAAGAAATTGTGTAATAAGAAAAAAAAAAATAAAGCTAGGCCGGTTCTAACTACGATCCTCTGAGAGGGGTTGAGGGGCGAGGGGAAACCGTGCGGGGAGGTATGACGTCATGCGAGGGACTGCGACGCGACTGACGGGCGAGTGGTCCGTGGAGGGGAGGGAGACCGCAGCGCGATCGGTAGGCGAGGTGTCTGCATGGAAGAAGGATCCGCGGGGAAGAGAGAGATAGCGCGCATGTGGGATTGCATGCACGTGAGAGAAGAATAGCGCTAATGAGATGTGTGGGAGAGGGATAGCGCGTGGTGTTCGCGTGAGAGAAGGATAGTGTTTGCGTGAGAAAGGAATAGCGCGAAGCGTCCGCGTAAAAGAAGGGGTAGCGTTTGCGTGTGAGAGAGAGATAGAGAGAAAGAGAGAGAGAGAGAGAGTGAGAGAGAGAGAGAAAGATAGCGCAAAGCATGCACGCGAGATACGACGTTTGACGATGGGTATGAGGCAGAGAATGTGAGGCGTTGCATGGACGTGGGAGAGGGAAAGTATGAGGCGTTTAGGAAAAGGATAGCGTCCACATTAGCGTGGGAAAGAGAGAAAGATAGTGATATGAAAAGGAAGCGCGAAATAATTGACACTTTTTTATATATAATAATAAAAATAATTATTTGTAATAAAATATGTGTATAATATAAAATATGAGTGTAAAATGTATATAAAAGAAATAGAAAATATAAATTATAAAAATATTATAATAATAATAATATATAGTTATAGGGTGCCCTCAACTAAAACAGAAAAAGAACAAATTCTATATAAATGAGTAATAATAACAATAATAAATTATAAATTTTTAAAAAGATACATACAAACAGATTTTAATTTGTGCAAATGGGACACATGTTGCATAGCAATATTTGATAAAGTGCGACATTCTCTAAAAGATAATCCTAGCGATCAAAGCGTAATTTATAGTTTCGTGTTCTCGTACAGCATGTATATTGGAAAATAGGTCCGTTATCCGTAGGAAACATGATGTGCAGTATCTTACACTGCCAGTTGTGTAAAAAAATATATACAGCGCATTTTTCATATTTCATCCAAGCTATTTATTTTCGCTTAGTTTAATTCTTGCGGATTCCATAATTCGAAATGTTACTTTGTTCGCTATCATAATCACAATCCTCCAATGGTGGCACTTCTGCATCGAAATCATTTCGTTTTCTTCTTCTTCATCAGCAATATCCATATCAATATTTTTTCCATTATAATTATGCCATAATCTTCTTCAAGTGGTATTTCAATAATAGATTCCTCGCCGTCCGTAATATCAATCATCATAATATTAACATTTTCTTCATCTTTGGGAGTAATAACTTCTTCCTCAGCCATAGCATAAAAAAACGTATATAGTTCAACAAGATTGTTATAAGAAGGTTGACTGAAGATGCTGCACACATTTCTCGATTATATATTCTAATTTCATATTTTTTGTTTCCTAACTAGTATCATGTCTTATCTACATCAGCATTTTTCTACATCTCGAATAGAGTGTTGAGAGAAAAATTTAAGTTTTGTCGAGTATGCATACGTTGTTATAAAGAATAGGAAAAATAATTAAAATCAGGTAGATATATAATAAAATAACTTATTTATTGGAAGCATAACAAAGAATGTTATTTACAGCACATGTTAATAATTCACAAATTATAAGTGATTCACTATCATATATATCATTTTCATTTATCGCTTTTGCAAGATCGCACACATTAGTTATATTATTATGTTGTAAAACTTGAAACGACCTGTGTCGTTACGAGAGCCTCGCGGACCGTCCACCCGTCCGCAGAGGAGGCCGGCGCTTAGCGCCCCACAAATTTTCATATAGCCGCGCCGTTGCGAGGCAGCGAGCCCATCGTATGAGCCGC
>JBCEZW010000054.1:3988830-4022996 GCA_039654385.1 Cataglyphis altisquamis
TATCAATAATAAATAATAAAATTAAAAAATTTATATATTGAAAATATATAAATTATTTTTAATATTTATTTATTTTTATAATTTTATATATATATATATATATATATATACACATTATATATATACATATATATATATACATATATATATATATATATACATATATATATACATATATATAATTTACTAACATATCTATCTGGCAAAAATATAAGATGAAAATCAATTTTGATACTTTTTATTTCCATTTAGCATTAAAATATGAGTAACCTAATAAGATCACACAAAACAATAAATTTATTAAATTTATTCCAATAAAATGATAATTTATAGCAGATATATTAATTAGATGTTTTATATTCCAACAGCAATTAAAATAGATAAATAGAGCACTATTACTCGCGACTGTCTATACATCGACGGATGATGTTCATCTCTGAATATCCAATTATCTTTCGGTCATCGTGATGCGCGCCCAATTCGCCGACTGGATGAGACACTGGACACTGGACCCAAGACCAAGGCCCAGATGCGATAGTTGAAGCGAAGCGAGAAAGCTTTTCGGTTATCGCACGCCCACATGGCACGATAAGATCGGCACGACAGACATCCTGATCGAATGGACGCGGCGCATTGCGATACAAATACTTAGTAGGATACTGAGTATTTCGTATCTTGAAGCACGCACGTCGTCGTTGACGTGGTCATCGTGCAATAACCATCCGGCGCGATGGCGAATACCGGAGTGTTGCCATTCGTGCGAGGCGTGGACTTCAGCAGCAACGACTTTGGCGTGAGTACGCAGGGGATTTAACGGCTATTAACCTCAAAGAGAGATTAAAATATCTCTTAAATGTATCTACAATCTCTCTTGTTTTAATCTTTTTCTTGTTTTTTTTTAGTAATTTTTATATACTCATTTGTAACTTTGTTTATTTAATAGTACAAATATTCTTTATGTACAAGTAAATTGTGATACATCGTTATTTCAATATGAAAAAAACAAACATATTTTTGATAACAAGTTATTTTTTATTTATCAATGACAAAGACTTAGGACCAATTATATGAATAGCAGTTATACTAAAACTTATTTTAATATTTTTAGAATAGTAAATTTCCTGAATCCATGCGTCTTATGACTGGAATACAATGGTTGAAATTAGACAAAACAAATTTGACAGAAATTCCAGAGGAGATGGGAAAATTGTTGAAATTGGTAAAATAGCTTTCTAAAGTATTATCAGTAAAATAATAATATATTTTAATATATCACTATTATTATTATTATTTTATTAAAAATATATATAATTATTTCTTACATGAATTTATAAAGACAATTTATATATATGTCATGTATTATTTATTTGGCTAGAAGCATTTTTAATATAGTGATTTAATCATGTGTCAGGAACATCTATCACTTGTCAAAAATAAGTTGGAACGCTTATATGGAGAATTGACAGAATTGGGATGTCTCAGGACATTGAACATAAGGCATAACAATATAAAATCTAGTGGTATTCCAGCAGAATTATTTCACTTAGAGGAATTGACAACATTAGATTTAAGTCATAATAATTTGAAAGAGGTACCTGAAGGCTTAGAGAGAGCACGTTCTTTGCTCAATCTTAACTTAAGCCATAATCAGTATGTATATCAACAAATAAATATAATATATATTATAATATTTATGGCTGTAGGAAGATATTGAGAGACTTCTGATATTATTTTTTTTCTTTCAGTATCGAGACTATACCAAATACATTGTTTATCCATTTGACAGACTTATTGTTTTTGGATCTTAGTCACAATAAATTAGAAACAGTGCCACCACAGACTCGACGTTTGGCTAATCTACAGACTTTAAATCTGAATCATAATCCTTTGGGTCATTTTCAGTTAAGGTAGAAATACTATTGCTTATATCAATATTTGGGAAATATTTCCTTCAGTAAGAAATCTTTATTTTAGACAATTGCCATCATTGATGAATTTAACAACATTACAAATGCGTAACACACAACGAACATTGAGTAATATACCTTCTAGTCTAGAAACCTTAACCAATTTGCAAGAACTAGATTTATCTCAAAATAATTTACCCCGAGTGCCCGATGCACTTTATTCCTTATCAAATTTACGTCGTTTAAATCTCAGTGATAATCAGATAATGGAACTATCAACAGCAATCGGTGAGTAGATTTTTTTACAATGATCTTATCCATGGATATATGTAAGAGATATATGTATGTAATGATCTTATCCAATTCAGTCAAACAAGATCTTTGTATCTTTTAGAACTTTGGATGAAATTGGAAACTCTGAATGTATCACGAAACAAATTAAGTGCAATACCAGCTTCTCTGTGCAAGATTTCCACATTAAAAAGATTATATTTAAATGATAATGAATTAGATTTTGAGGGTATACCTTCTGGAATAGGAAAATTATCATCCCTTCAAGTATTCTCTGCTGCTAACAATCATTTAGAAATGATACCAGAAGGGCTATGCAGGTGATAATCTTTTTTATTCTTTTTTTACTTTTGTTATTTTTTTATCTTTATTATTTTATTGTAAAAGAAATAGAGATCTTTTTTAACAAAATATTATAAAGAGATGTAATATAGAGATATTATAGAGATATATTTTTTTTTAGATGTGGTGCATTAAAGCAATTAATATTAACATCAAACCGATTGATTACTGTACCAGACGCCATTCATCTTCTTACCGATCTAGAACAATTAGATTTACGAGACAATCCAAATTTAGTGATGCCGCCAAAACCGACAGAAGTACAAAGGGGATCGGGTATCGAATTTTATAATATCGACTTCTCTTTGCAACATCAGTTGCGTCTTGCTGGTGCTAATGTACCAGTCCCAATTCAAGCTGCTAGTATGTATTATGGCCATCAAATACACGATTCAATTGATAAAATAAAATTAACATATCTATCATGCGTTTTATTTCACGATTTTGTACGTTTTCGATTCTAGATAGTAAAGATCCAATTGCACGTAAAATGAGGTTGAGAAGAAGGAGAGATCAGGAAGAAGCTGATCAAGATCAAGCCAAGATACTTAAAGTATATCTTTATTTTACTAATTAGTATTACTGTATTTACTAATTAGTATTAACAGAGTTTATATAAAGAAAATTGTGCAATTTTTACAATTGTTTTCAGGGCATGAAAGACATAGCAAAGGAGAAGAATAAAGATAAAGAATATGAGGAATCGAAAGTAGAATCTCTAAAGTAAGTAATCTGTAAATCTTATGTATAAATCTTATCTGTCAATTTTTTACATATTATAGCAAAGCTTTTTAGCATAAATTTTTATTACACAGCATCATACAAAGTCAAATAATTAATTTTTTAGACCTAAGCGATGGGACGAGGCTTTGGAGAAACCACCTTTAGATTACTCTGAATTTTTCGACGAAGATGCTGGTCAAATACCTGGGCTATCAATCTGGGAGATAGAAAACTTTTTGCCAAACGAGATCGAGGAAGTGGCGCATGGCAAGTTTTACGAAGGTGATTGTTACATCATCTTGAAAACTGGGATAGATGAGGGTGGATCGTTGACCTGGGCAATCTATTTCTGGATTGGAGAAAAGGCAACGGTAGATTTATTTTTGAACAGATACAATAAAAAAAGGTTAAGAGGATGTTAAGAATTATTTCACACAGATAATCATACACGATTAATTTAATTATAATTTGCGTCCGCAGTTGGATAAAAGAGCGTGTGCTGCAATCCATGCTGTAAATTTGAGAAACTACTTAGGCGCACAATGTCGAACGATCAGAGAGGAACAGGGAGACGAATCGGATGAATTTCTAATGCTGTTCGATTCGGGTATTACATACATCGAAGGCGGACGAACGTCGTCCGGTTTTTATACGGTGGAAGATACAGTGAGGATTTAATTCTTTTTTATATAAGTATCATGATTAAATTTTTGAAGAAAGAATTGAAATTATCTTAAGCTTACGTTTTTTTTTTTCAGCCAGCAATTACTCGTCTATATAGAGTACATGCGGCAGGAGCGTCTATACATTTAGAGCCAGTTCCAGTTTCTATTGAATCTCTGGATCCTGGTTATGTATTTGTTCTTGACACGGGAAATAAAATATTTATGTGGTATGGAAAGAAAGCGAAAAGTACGCTAAAATCCAAAGCGCGACTGATGGCGGAGAAAATTAATAAGAACGAACGGAAAAATAAAGCCGAGATTATAACAGAAGTTATGAATACCGAGTCGGAAGATTTCCTGCTGTATTTAGACGTGGAAGAGCATGAACGAAAAGATTTGCAAATTATTGTAAGTTCCTCTTTTTACTAACTTAACGATACAAAAATGTAAGATATAAAAATATAAGATATAAAAATAAATTTACAATTATATAAGAAGAAATTTGAAGTTTTATTTAATTTGCTGAAATAACGTATGTAATTATTTCTTTTTATTAATTATCTTTATTAATTATCTTAATTATTTTTTTATTAATAATCTCGTGTGTTTATACAATAGGAACACATAGATCCAAATTTTGTGCCTCTTACACCTAGATTGTATCAAGTTCAACTTGGTATGGGTTATCTGGAATTACCACAAGTTGAAGTTCCTCATGGAAAATTAACGAATACCTTGCTAAATAATCGCAATGTATATATATTAGATTGCTATTTGGATGTATATGTTTGGTAAGTATAAAGAACCTTTGCTCTAAAATTAAACATGTGTTGATTAATTAATTGCACATAATTATAGGTTTGGCAAAAAATCAACGAGATTAGTGCGCGCCGCTGCTGTAAAGTTATCTCAAGAATTGTTTAATATGATAGAAAGGCCGGAATATGCAATGGTAACAAGATTACAAGAGGGTACTGAATCCCAGGTACAAATACATTCTTCTTTAATATTAATTTGCAATTCTTTTTTATTAATACTTTTTGTATGTATATATGTTTTATATATATATAGATTTTTAAGTCTAAATTTATTGGATGGGACGAAGTGATTGCTGTGGATTTCACTAGGACAGCTGAGTCTGTTGCTAAAACTGGGGCAGATCTCACTAAATGGGCTAAGCAACAGGAAACAAAAGTATGTCCAAGTATATTTTGTAATAATTTGGCATTTACTTGAATATCACTTATTAATTATTTTTATTAATATTTGCTGTTATTTCCAGGCAGATTTGGCAGCTTTATTTATGCCGCGACAACCGCTGATGTCAGCTGCCGAAGCGCATCAACTCATGACTGAGTGGAACGATGATTTGGAGGGAATGGAAGCATTGGTGTTGGAGGGGAAAAAATTCGTACGTCTGCCAGAAGAGGAACTAGGACATTTTTACAGTGCAGATTGTTATGTCTTTTTATGTCGGTATTGGATGGTATGTAGATGTATCACACTTTATTGAAGTAAAACTGTAAAGAATTTATGATAAATGCTCATTCGCTTTTAATTAAAATAGCCACTGGATATAACAGAGAACGAGGATGGTGAGGAGCAATTCGAAGATGATTATCAGTGTACAGTGTATTTTTGGCAAGGCAGAGATGCAGGAAATATGGGATGGCTAACGTTTACATTTAGGTAAAGATTATAGATATATTTGCTTATCAAGATAAAATATTTAGATAAAGCTTATCTCTTATACTGCTATTTGTTTCAGTTTACAAAAAAAATTTAAATCGTTATTCGGCGAAAATTTGGAAGTTGTGAGAACACATCAACAACAAGAAAATCTAAAGTTCATGAGTTACTTCAAACGGAAATTCATCATTCATCAAGGTAAACGTAAACAGCCGAAACTCGCGGGAAGCAACAAAGTGGAATTTTATCATCTGAGAAGTAATGGTAGTGCCTTGTGTACTCGACTTATTCAAATACCAGCAGATTCAACATTATTAAATTCTGCGTTTTGGTAAGACATCTGACACACGATTACATTCCGCTTCGATAATGTATTAATAATGTATTAATGTGTGTATATTTCCTTTTTTTTATTTATAGTTATCTTTTAAATGTGCCATTCAACAATTCTGACGAAGGAACCGGTATTGTGTACGCATGGATTGGGTCGAAAGCTGATTCCGAAGATGCTCGTTTAATCGGAGAAATTGCAGAGGAAATGTTCAATAATGTGAGTTACTTCTAATTAGATCTAAAAAATTGATTTAAAACTGAACCTGTGTGAGATGAGTAATATAATTAAATGTCTGCCAAAATATTTTAATATATTTTAAAAAAGAATATCTCTCTCTTTTATATACAACGTACACCTCTTTTCTTTCAAAAACTAAGAATTTTAGAGAAAAACGTTTTGAACAAAAATTGTATGATTTTGAGGGGAACATAAGATGGTGTCATTGGTTTGACCTTGGATGGCATCGTTAAGGTCAAGTCAAGGATTGTGTGTGTGTGTGTGTGTGTGTGTATGTTAGGTATATGCATATGTATATGTACGCGCGCGCGCGCGCGCGCACACACACACACACACACACACTCTGTATATATGTTACAGCCTTGGATAAGCCTGCAAGTATTGAATGAAGGCGAGGAACCAGACAATTTTTTTTGGGTGGCACTGGGAGGAAAGAAACCATATGACACTGATGCAGAGTATATGAATTATACAAGACTATTTAGATGTTCTAATGAGAAGGGGTACTTTACCATCAGCGAAAAATGCACTGATTTTTGCCAAGTAAATTTTTATAAATATAACATTGATATTAAACTTCTTATAATAAATGTTAAGTTTTACGATTTTTATGAAAGAATGAATGACATTGCATTTTTTACAGGATGATTTGGCAGATGATGATATAATGATCCTCGATAATGGAGAACAAGTGTTTCTTTGGCTAGGCACTCGTTGTTCGGAAGTCGAAATCAAATTGGCTTACAAATCAGCTCAGGTATACAGCTGAAGTATACAAATTAAGTTGTCACGCTTCGTATAAAATATTATCAATATTGTAAATATTCTATAGCAAAGTAAATTAATTTCGAGTAGTCATGATGTAAAACTGGGCAATTTCTCTTCTTTCTCAGGTATATATTCAACATTTGCGTGTGAAGCAGCCCGAGAAACCCCGTAAGTTATTTTTAACTGCCAAAGGTAAGGAATCTAGAAGATTCACGAAATGTTTTCATGGCTGGGGTTTACACAAAAGACCGCCGCAGTAAAATCGAGTCAATTTTCATTCTACGCTTATTATGTGGAATAATTTTGTACACAGGCAGAATGAACACAAGCGCAACAGTCTTAGATTTGTAATGTGTCGTGATTTTGTTTTTTCGTTTTTACTCATACTTTATAATCAAACAGAAGTCAATCCATTGCAATAATCTGGATATCTTTAATGTGAATAATTACTCTAGATGAGAAAACATGATAATTGCTCTTATTCAAAATATATTAAACTTATCAAATATATCAAAATATATCTAATTTACAGAGCTTACATTTTCACATTTGCTTTTGATTAACTAAATAATTCTTATAGACTTCTATCTTGAGCACATGTTACTACTACGCATCAATCTGCTTGGTATATGTAATTCAATTCAATATAATTAAATTCTTTTCTTTATTAATAACACTTTTTTGGTTAAGTCTGATTCTTTAACTGATGCAAGCACATAGTTTTTCTACCATACATGTATTTTGGAATTCCACACATGATGATTCTTTGTGACAAGATTCTCTTCTACTTTATTACACATTAAAAAGAAGACATATATCTGCCTTAATTGTTATAATTTATATACTGTGTATTCAATAAAAAACTTATTTATTAAAAACTATATATTTATTTATGCACATGTATTTATGATCTTCCATATAGACTAGATAGTGTATTTGCTTTTATTTCTTATAGTTTTGTTTCAGATAGATAACACGATTGTACACATTTAAAAAAATCATTCAATGAATTGTGATACAAACTTTATCGTCGTGTTATATATAATATTAAAAGAAGTGAAGTTTTTTCTTTCTCTTTTTTTTTGTAGAGAAACATATTAAATCTTCTGTAAGAAGGATAAAATTCATTTGTATAGTGTTAAAAGGAGTCTTTTCAACCTTTTCAAACTTTATACATTTATGCTATGCGCCTTTACACACTTGCACAAATAAATATTATTAAAACGTCAATACTATGCAGGTTGTTGAATATCGCATTCAAAAATTTATGAATATTAATCGAAGACTGAAAAGAAATATGTGTAACTATAATAACATGTACATCTGATATAAAACTTGATAATATAGATGCCATAATGAGCGTTTTTGTATTACTTATGCTGTATTTAACAGTTCAATTTATTTATATATATATATATATATAAATTGAACTGTTGATTGATCTAAATATATATATATATATATATTTAGATCAAGAAATACAATAGTGATCACGTCCAATAACAAGATTTAAATTTTTAAAAGCTCTACTTCCAACAACTATAAATAAATATTTCTATGATAATTTACACATAATCTCTCAGGTATTAGAGTATATTATAAATAAGATACCTAAATTATATAAGCAAAGAGATTTCTCTTCCTACATTGCTTGAATTTATATAATTTCTTCTCTTGTATCACTGTAGCATCAAATAACTCTGAAAATAAGCCAGTGTAAAAGTGAAATTTTGATGTACATATAAGATGGTCACATTTGATGTTAACAAAAATCATTGTAAAAATATAGTATCAGTAATCTTTCTATTAGAATCAATAAGTTGTTAAAATATGTAGTATAATAAACACAAATTATTGTTTTTAAAACTATTACAATTTAAAAAATTTTTAATTTATGGAAATTATAATTTTTTTAACATATAAAAAAATAGATACAATTCTTTTATATATATAGCTTATGTGCATTAAAATTTTTAGATACAATTTTTACAAATTATACGAAAAACATATAATAAATTACCGTTAGTATTAAGAGCATGTCTAATCGGCTGATTACTTTCAATTACAATGGAACGAAATGCTGACGTTATATTAATCATCGTCATCGTCATCATCATCATCAGAGGGAACAAAAAGATCGTTCTCCTCCAAAAAGTTGGCAACGTTCTTGCTGATCGTGGCACCGACCAGGAGACCGAACACGACACTGCTGACAACGCCCAGAAAACTGAACGGAGTTCTCTTTGGCTCGGGTAGAATTGCTCCGGATGGTGTGGTTATCGATGATCGGAGAAACGATTTGGATAGTGTGTGCGTTCTTTTAAAGGCTGTCGTGCCATAAAACAAAGATTTCACCCTATGCAACAGCATTCTCTTTTGCTTGGGTTTGTTTTCAGGTGAACAGCTGATCGCACATTTGGAATTTGGAACTGCTTGGAATTCGCGAGCAGTGATGTTTCGATCAGAGTTTCCTTTTTCGCGTATGCGCGTTAGTGTAGCTGAAAATATAGTGTGAAGTATTATGGGCGCGAAAATCTTGTGAATTGAAAAGAGCAATTTGAGAAAAATTGATTAGTAAATAATATATATTGGTCCGGCTAACTTTACAACTTCCAGTTAATTATCTTTACTTTATCTAACCGCACGTTTCTTTTTTATTTTTTAGATTAAATTATGGACCACTAACGTTGTAAATAAAGCATTTGTGACCACTTAATGATTTTGCATCGAATAAATCCTCATTTAATCAATTAGACCGAAAATAAAAAATGTCCAGCTAACTTTACATCAAAATTTTTATTTAATTTAAAAAATACAACTGACCACTAAACATTTTAATTAGGCTATCAATCACCACCAAACAATTATCAAACAATTAGATAATTTTAGTTTTCAGTTAGTCATCTCCACTATCTAACCGCATATAATTTTTTATTTTTTCGATAAATGATATGAACCACCAAATTGTAATAAATTGTAAATAAATTCGTGACCACTATGATTCTGCATCGAATAAAGCCGATCGCATACACTTTCCGTAACCGTAATCGTAACCATAACGTAAGGATTCGACCAATCGCATTACTTAATTCGATTGTCCATAACAACGTGATAACAAAAATTTCAGTCGTAACCGTAAAGGTATATCCAAATAAAAATAGCGCAGAGAAATATGCAAGAAAAGTAATTAGTTCACATAAGTATGCATTGGCCTAGTTTACAACGATCGTTTAATACGCGTATCAAGTGCTATATTTGTGTTTACTAAATGTAGTTAGTCCCAGTAGTAAACGATGACGTACTTAGCTGGTACGATACGCATCAAGATGTCTATCGTATCAAAATGATATGCATATCAAGCATATGCGTGGCGTTGTAAACACTCATGCAGTAAAGAATCTATTCTGATATCTGACTTCTGATGATTAGTCTGATGGCTATTTACTTCATTCTTCGTCGAAGTATTTTATCCTTGAAAAGATATTAAAAAAATATCGTGCAAGAGCAAAAGAGACCAAAGCTGGACCAAAAAGGAAACACGTATATTTTTAGAATTGTGTATCGAAAAACAAATATTGATAATAATGGAAAGAAACATAAACATGTGGACATTTCTCGGATGCTTGTTCCAAAAATAAAACAAAAAGGTTATTTTAAAACACTCAGCAAATGAAATTAAAATTTAAGAAGAAAATTTAAAGCTAGCATATTTTAAGTGGGAAAGAAAATAATGTTAGTGGAGCTGCAGCAACAAGTTATCTATTTTATAAAGAATTAGAATTATCATATCGCTGTAGACCAAGTGCAAAAGTAGATTATTCGATACTGCTCTATGCAATAATAATAATTTAAATAATGAATTGGAAGGTAAACATAAATACATTATTAAAATATAATAAATATTGGCCGTGTTCCGATATTACTGCCAGTACTTGAAGGTTATAATATACGTTACGTAAACTATAAATTTTCAGTACTGACATATTAAAACACGGCCAATAAGTTTAATAAATTTCAAAAAATATTATAACTGTTTTTTATTTTAATTTATACTAAATCTGAAAATATAGCATATATATAAATGTGCAATGATGCAAATGATGTTCCGAATGATGCAAATAAGATTTTAGAATCATTTACCGATCAAGAAAATGAAGAACCAGCAACAAAAAAAAAGAAAATTGAAACAAACTGGTAAGAATAAAAGAATTTTATTCTTAATTTGTCACAAATGTATAAAATGATAAATTTTATGCATACTGGACAATATATATTTTGATTATATAAGAGAAAAAGTTATCAAACTGTTTTAGAAAATTATACAGAGAAATGATTAGAATCACAAAAAGTTATGCTAAATACAATGATAGAGAAGAAAAGATTAATTTAATATATAGTTTAAAATTAGTATATGAAGAAGGTTGTAGTGATAATACAAATTTTTAAATCAATAATAATGCAACATCTTCCGAAAAAGCGGTCACTGCATCATATGCTATTTCACATTTAATCGCCAAACATTCTAAGCCGTTTACTGAAGATGAATTCATAAAGGAACGCCTCATAGAAGCTGTAAAATAATTTGGAAATTCTTTAACTCTTGCAGAAGCTGCTAGTATACCGTTAAATAAAAAAAACAGTAGCAGCAAGAGTTACTCATATCGCTTCTTCTATAGAAGAAAAATTGAAATATTTATTAGCAACGTGCTCATATTTTTCGTTATGCCTCGATGAAAGCACCGATAATCGACATGTGAGCCAGTTGAGTATTTTTGCTCGAATCGTACAAAACAATTTTTCATGTGTTGAGGAGCTTTTAAATTTCGTACTATTACATGGCACAACAACCGGGATAGACATTTTTAAAGCCGTTGAACAAACCTTACAAAAATTTAATATTGATTTTTCTAAATGTTCGGCTATCGTAACTGATGGCGTGAAAGCAATGACAGGTTCGAAAATTGGATTTTTCGGCCAAATAAAGCAGCAAAATTTAAAATTCTCCCTTATTCATTGTATAATCCTTCAGGAAGCATTATGTGGGAAAGCGATTAAATTGTATACCGCAATGTAGATAGTTACTAAAATTATTAATGCAATAAAAGGTGACATCTGATTTTCTGAATCATAGAAAGTTCCAATTCTTTTTCGAAGAGCATAATGCAATTTATAAAGATATACCTCTACATTTCGAAGTTCGATGGCTTAGCGCAGGAAAATGTCTAGAGAAATTGTTTGCAATAAGAAAAAAAATCTTCCTTTTCTTGCAAGAAATGTCTATAAATTATGACAAATTTAAATCTTTTTTCGAAGATCTAGATTTTCTTTCTGAGTAAGCTGTTATTACAGATTTAACTTCCCATTTGAATAATTTAAATTTGAAGCTGCAAAAGGCCAACCAAACGATAGCAGAGTTAGTCAGTCATATTGACTCATTTCGTAGAAAATTATTATTATTCAAAAATCATTTAGAAAAAGATAGTTTTCTTATCTTTTCTTTACTTTTATCCATCTTGCCAAATTCTTTTTGAAGAATACGGCCAAGTTTGTAATTTTAAAAAACAACTTCATTTAATTAATTCTTTAATAACTCAGTTTGATACGCGATATAATGATTTTGAATTACTTAGAAAAGATCTAATTCTTTTTGAAAATCCTCTCATTGTTCCAATTGAAGAACAAAATGTAGAACTTCAGGCAGAACTTTGCGATTTGCAAAATGATCTATCTCTTAAACCGCGGCCAGAAAAAGGTGTTGAATTTTTTAAGATTTTAGATTCATCAAAGTATCCCGAACTTATAAAATTCAGTCTTCGAATTTTTTCTATGTTCGGCTCTACTTATTTATGTGAATGTTCATTTTCAAAATTAAAATATACGAAAACAGATAAACGTTGTTTTTTGTGCGATGTATCATTATCTTCGTTGATGCGCTTTAGTTCATCTAATATTCCCGTAGATATTTTATCCCTTGTAAATTCACATAAACGGCTTAGAAAATCAAATTAATGTTTATGCGAATTAATGTTTATGTATTGTTCTCTTTTTTCGTTCTTTTATTTTTTCATCTTTAGTATAATTTTTCTTTTTCATATATATATGTACGCGAACGGATTATTCTTTTTTAGTGGAATAGGCCTACTGGGAAAATCACTTAAAAAAAACACATTAACAATAATACCTCATGGATAATGTGGAAATCTATTGTCTTAAAATTATAATTATATTGCAATTGTCCTATGTTATTATTATTATCGTAAAGCGGGTTAAGAGAAAACTTTAAATAAAGTATCATAAAAATATGTAAATTATATAAACGGATTAAATAATTTATTATATTGATGTAATAATTTAAAAGAAAAAAATATAATAATATTTTATATTAATGAAATATAAAGCATTAAGGAAAAAAATTTTAATTTCGAGAATTTTCACGGTGTTTTCAGAAAAATATCTTATTATATTTAGGCATTCTTACATACGGACGCTCCTGAAACGTAGCGTCGCGCTTCTTAGTTACGAGTACCTAGTGACTCATTGCTAACACGCGAGCGAGGAGTAGGAGCAACAGGCGTGAGCCACAGAATCAGACCGAAATGTGCAAGTAAAGCGAGGAGCACACACTTTTGCATAAGCGCATAATCATAAACATAAAGAAATTGATTGGTCCACAAATATATGCATAAGGAAATGAACCAATCAATTTCCTTATGTGTATAGTTATGCGCTTATGCAAAAGTGTGTGCTCCCCACTTAAATCCCAGCACTGGGCTATATAATAAAATGGTACGGACGCTAATGGGGTACGGAGATATGGGAGTAGAGAAGGAGAGAAGGGTGAAAGGTATTTGAAGTGGACAATGGGGACGGATTGGAGAACTCTAGGCTACATGATAAGGGATGAAGTGAAGAGAGAGCTAGTGAGAGGAAGAGCAGGAAAACGGGCGTGGAATTTTGAGAAAAGATTAGAGGAAGAGAAGGGAGGAGAAATAGCAAGAAGGATAGAGATGAAAGAAAGATGGAAGAGAGAATAATCGGAGGTTGGGAACAAGAAAGAATGGAATTTCTTAGAGTAAGAGGGGATTAAGAAGGGAAAGAAAAATATAGGTTACGAGATTATGGAGGAGAGAGACAAAAAAATACAAGAAGTAAAAAGGATGAAGAAAACAAGAGAGACGCGATATAATAAGTGGTATGGTAGGAGTGAGGAGTGAAGGGATGCCAGAATATCTGAAAAAGAGGCGAAAAGTAGATGAAAAAGAATAATTAGATTCAGAATGGGAAATGAAATAAAAGAAGAGTTATACTGGGAGAGTGAGGATAAGGGGATAGAGTCTGTGGGAGAGAGGAAGAGGTGGAAATATGTATGGGAAATATTTATGGGAGGAATATATAGGAGAAGGGAGAAATAGAGAAGAGAGTTGGTAGGAAGCAGTAAATAAAATTTTAAGAAGTAAGGGAGAAGGAGAGGAATGGATAAAGAAAATAGAAAAGGCAAGAAAGAAGAGGGGGAGGAGAAAGGAGGGAAAGAGTGAATGGGAATAAAAGTCAGAAAAAATGAGGAAAGATACAGCGGAAGCGGAGGTCCACTTAGGATAAGGTGGAATTAGAAAAAAGAAATAACAGGTTAAGAAAGTGCAATAGAAATAAGATGTAGATAAGAGGTCGAAGAAAGACAGGGCAGAGAGAGAGAGAGAGAGGAGGGGAGAGGGAGAGGGGGGAGGGAGAGGGAGAAGGAGAGGGAGAGGGAGAGGGAGAGAGAGAGAGGGAGAGAGAGAAAGGGAGAGAGAGAGAGGGAGAGAGAGAGAAAGCGCTTTATTTATAAAGATTAAATACTACTACATAAGAAAGTAAAAATACATTTAAAATTACAATGTGTGCGCAATGTTCTTAAACATGTAAAGAAAGTGTTTATGCGTAAATGTGGTTTATAATCAACAATCTTAAGGCATGCCAGAGAGAGATGCAAAAGTATACTAAGCATTCAAGAAACATACCTATTTATATCCCAATCATGAAGAGGCACAGACGCGAGCAACTGCGAATATAACTTTTGTTTAAAATCCGGCAGTGTCGTCGTATTCCTAATAGACTGAGGGAGACCATTCCAAAACCTAGCCGATGTGAGTTTAAAAGACCGTTTATATAATTCAGTTCTACATAGTGGCAGTAATAGCATATCCCTCGGAGCCTTAGTGGCACGGTCCAATGTTGCAATCTTGCAGTTGAAATTGGAGTGTAGAAAACTTGGTTGTTTAGTTTCTAATATCTTATACAATAGGCATCCAACAAAGTAAGCTCTTCTAGCATCAACCTTGAGCCAACGTAGCCTTACATAATAATGTGCTCATCAGTCCTTACGTTAAAGATAAATCTGACGCAAGCATTCACTGCTTTATGAAGTCTCAGACTTTGTTCGGTTATCATGTCCGTATAAGCTGCACAGCAATAATCAACATGTGGATAGATCAGTGAAATGACGAGCTTAGATTTGAGAGTTTCCGGCAATAGGTGCCTGCAAAGTTTCAATTGATATAGAGCGGAATGGATTCTGTTTGTCATATTAGTAACCTGCTTCTCCCAAGATAAAGTATTCATGATCGTGACACCAAGATATTAAACAGATGCAGAATATTGAATCAAGGACTCATCCACTCTCATCGGAGGAAGTGTACTCGGATCAATGGCTTTGACAAATCTCGATGTTCCCATAATTATAGCCTGAGTCTTATCTGAGTTTAAGATGAGTCTGTTAGTACTAGACCATCCAAGAATAGCATCAATGTCCTCATTGACCTTCCGGATGGTGTGAAATAAATCTCTTGGTTCACAATGGATGTAGGCTTGGAGATCGTCAGCATAAAAATTGTACTTGCAGTGCTTGACCACATGACTAAAATCAGCTAGATACAGAATGAAAAGCAAGGGTCCCAACATAGAGCCCTGCGGCACCCCAACCCTGACAGGAGACGGAGATGAGGTTGTACCCTCTATGCGATCTTTAAGTCAAGTAAGAGTGTATCTAACACAGGACACTCTCAGAAAAGTTTAAGTTCTTCAATTTCTTGATTAGCAAAAAATGATCCACTCTATCAAAAGCCTTCGAAAAATCGAAGAAAACAGACACAGTGACCATCCTTCGGTCAGCCGCATGTCTCACCTCGTCCAGCATCCTAATCAGACAAGTTTGCGTAGAGTGGTTGTTCCGATAAGCAGACTGACACAGATCGTATAAGCCAGAGTCCTCCAGATAGACACGAATCTGCGCGCAAACCAATCGCTCCAACGCCTTCGACAAAGTAGGAAGTATAGATATTGTTCGATAATGTTGCACCTATGTAGAATTCCTGACTTTGGATATCGGACAGATAAGAGCCGATTTCCACTTCACAGAGAAAACACCATTCATCGAGGAGAAATTGAATAGGTGTTCCAAAATAGGCAGTGTACAGTGGATTGTCAGTTTCAAAAATCTCAAGGAGATGCCATCTTCACCCACCGCATTTGATTTGGCCCTGGAAACCACTCTCGCGATATTCCGCGGCACTACATAATTCCAGTAGAAGCTCCCGTCATCAAAATCTCGCTCAAGAATATCCCTCAAAGAGCCGTCTTCCACATAATCAGCATGTTCCGCATTATGTCCAAAGAATGCATTAAGCTCTTCAACAGAGTGCGAAAGACGCCCTTCGGTATTCCTGGCCTTAATAAGACCTAGATGTCTCACCTGCCCCAGACCTCAGATGCCTTGCCTTCCCGATTGAAGATGTTGACATAATACTCGCGCTTTGCAGAACGCACAAGATTTTGCGCCCTGTTGCGCAGCACTTTGTATCGATCATAGTATATGTCATTTTTATGTCTGCGCCACGTTCTTCTGGCCAGTTTTCTATCGCGCATCACCATACGGATCCCATCAGTCAACCATGGGGCAAATTCCTGAAGTATCGTCGTTTCAGAGGCACATGCGCATTGAATATATTGAGTAATTTAGTGCAAAAAATATCAATCTTTTCATCCATGTTATTCGAGACTGACACGTCAGTCCAGTCGATGTTACCAACATTAGACTGGAAGGATGCTGTGTCAAAGCCACTCCAATCCCTGCAAACTATAAGCTTCCCATGACGACGCTGAAGTTTAATCCCGTACCTTATAAAAATAAGATCATGTGCTGATAGAAATGCTACTCCACATTGATCAAATTCCTTGAGCTTATCCCTGTCATCGATAATGCACAAGTCTAACAGCGTGCTGGAGTTCCTCAGATGATGAGTGGACCTGAACGGCACCAGATATATGCTCGATTCAAAGATAAAGGAGCCAAGTTGCTGCCTATTAAAGGTGTTTTGATTTATGTCAGCATTAAAGTCTCCTAGGATGATCGAGTGCCTATAGCCTATCTAGAAATCCAAAAATGACTGGAAAAACTTGTTCAGATAACCCAAGTTCGGAGGTCGATATACCACTGCTAGCAAGAATTTAGATCTATCGTTGAATATGATCTCCGCCATAATAAATTCTGGTCTATCCGTAACAGACCCATCAGAGCAACAAAGAATGGAGGCACGAAAATGATCCGCCAAATAAAATGCCACTCCACCTCCAGATCTTCCAACTCTATCGCACCTAAAGAGAGAATATCCAGGCAGTCTGATCATAGCATCAGTAATAGCAGGCCGAAGCCACGTCTCCGACATGCAGATGATGTGGAAGTCAGCACTGCAGAAGTAGTTTAGATGTGCGAAGAGCGACTGGCAATTTACATGGCAAATTTTAAAGTCCTCAAGGTTGTTCTCCACATCATTCATAGCTATTGGCATTCATAGGTATTAGCTATTTTGTTCTTAACCCAGTACTGAACATTTTGCAGCATCCATGGCAGAGTGGGCCAAGTCACCATGAGATACATGATGACGCTCACAGTTCAGACACTTGGGTGGTTGATCCCTATTCTTGCAGTCCTTCATCTCATATTCCCCAGCACAATGTCCGCAAGAAGGTTTACCTTTGCAATCTTTCGCAATATGGCCAAACGAAAGACATCTATAGCACTGCACAATTCGAACATGATCCGCAAATGAGCAGACAGAGTAGCGCAGATAAATCCGTCCACATTCGAATAAGGTCCTTCGTATCGCTGGTGTAACCTCCAGTATGCAGCTGGTAATGCGCCTGTCTTGTTTTGGCGAAAAAATATAAACAACCTTCACGTCCTTTGTAACTACATCACTCAGGTTCTGTGCTAGGAGCTCATCTTCAATCTCTTTAGTCGACATATCGGCAGGAACTCCATATATAATAAGCCTTGGATTCAATTTCATGTTCTCACGCACCGTCCAGCCTCCGCAAGGCCAGGGTGAGCCTTAATCTTTTTAATGTCAGGAGAGAATGCCTCAATTCTCGACGCAATTATCTCGTGCATAAGATATCCTCCTGACCCTTAAATTACAGTCAGTCGGTTTTAAGACCCTGTATAAGGTATCTTGAGTGACCTGAGATGAGACGTATTTATCCCTCTTATTCTCACTCGGCACAACCAGAAAGCTGGTGTCAGACACCTCTACCGTCGGACCCCGCGAGACACGCACCTTAGATCCTGAAGCACCAACGACAGACGCATATGATTTGCTCTTCTCCCGCAAAACTAACGTTACGCTTTATACTATTTATTGCTTTTTTATTGAAGTATTCTAGCACCTCCACGACAACCTCCTTAATATCCTTCGCCGTACAGCTCGCAGATGCTGATCTCTCCTCAATTAAATCAGTCAAAATCGTGGATACTTCCATGAAAGCATCTCTGCATGCACGAAAAGCCGACTCGATAATTTCTCTCTTTACCAGCGTTTCCTCGCTGGACAAGAGCAGCCTAGACACAGCCTCAGTAGGTCTATTTACCGTAGCCCTAAGTGCATTTACTCTCGAGCTATTCATTGTATCGGTATTATTTGCTCTCTCTGACATACCTGAAAGATTTAACAATGCCATGCTCGAAGACTGTCTCGTGAGTCCCCTCCTTCCTACGCCACTGTCAACCTGCCCACCAGCTCCTACGCCGGCTTTCATCCTTCACACGTAAACAATAATACGCCTAGGTCGAAAAATATTAACGATGAGACTCACTCAAAGAAAAATCCAGTCGAAAATCCCCGCAATTCCAACAGCCCGGTCAATTGACCAATACAGAAACTGCTTGTACCACAAAGTCAAGCAGAGGAAGCCCTTGACAGATTCTAAAAAGAATTAATGCTCCGCAGGGCAAAAAACGGCAGAAATTGACTCACAAAAACAAAGCGACAAGAATACACGTACACATGTCAACACATCCGGAGTGAGAGAGGAGAGAGAGAGAGAGAGAGGAGAGAGAGAGAGAGGAGAGAGAGAGAGAGGAGAGAGAGAGAGAGAGAGAGAGAGAATTAGGAGGAAGCGGAAGGATAGAGATATATAACGTAAGGCGTAGTTTTAAGATTTTTGTAGCAAATTGTTATTCTATAGGGGAATCAATTTTTATCAAATCAATCAAAATTTTTATATACTTACATACATACATACAGGGTGTCCTGCAAAGATTGTGCCAACACTCGTGAGCGCGTAGAGGACAATAAACTGAACAGTAAAATCCTTTACCATTTTGCAATTCTCGCAATAATTATTAAAATATTAATTAAAAAGTATTGGCGAATGAGCACGCATTTCGCGCGACTATCGCGCGGCTAGACCATGGGACATATGCTCTAGACGTGCCAGCAGCGAGCTTCGTAGTGTCGCACGGCAACGAAAAAGTTTGGTCTCTCACGTATCCCTCTCGTCGCGAGGTCCCATGGTCTAGCCGCGCGAAATACGTGCTTATTCGTCAATACTTCTTAATTAATATTTCAATAATTTTATATTGCGAAAATTGCAAAATATTGCGAAAATTGCAAAATAAGGTAAAGGACTTTTCTGTTCAGTTTACTGTCCTTTATCCGCTCACGAGCGTTGGCACAATCTTTGCAGAACACCCTGTATATGTAAAATTATATATATATATAAAATTTTATCTTTAATAAAAAATAAACAATGATTTTAACTTTTTCGGACATTTATCTGCCCAATTTCTAAGAAAAAATCAGTTCAATATCTGAATTCTTATTATTGGGATTATATCAGAAATTAGACTGATAGTTCCATTTTTAATAGTTTCCATTAAAACTTACATTAAAATTACATTTTTTATCTTATACTAGTTGCTATTTGCAAGCTTTATATAATTCTCATAACTGAATCTCAAATGGGAGATAGATGCATCGCGCATCGCTTAACGGTAAACAAACGAACTAGCAATTGAATACTACATATTTTTTGTAAAGTTTTTGAAATGTTGCGCGCAATAACATTTCTTATAAAAAATTAAATAATTAATAATTTTAAATATATGAAAACATGCACATCAAATACAATTATTAATATTAAACAATTAATATTAAACAATTTTTTATAGTTTAGTAATATTTTTAGCATACGCGAAATGTAAAATAATTGCTCGTAATATTACTGAAATATTAAAATAAGGTTTCATTAATCTTCCGACAATATTAAAAAGTAAAATTTTATTATAAAGTAGTATATAACAATTATATATGATCATTAAAATGTGTAAGTTTGCAATTTCCGTATAATCTTTGGTAAATATTCAGATTATTCAGGTTATATAGCACCGATGACCTTGACCTTGACATATGTTGTCAAGACATAATCCATAACACAAAAAAAATTTTAGCCGTTGGTCACTGCAAAGGAACCTTCGGCTCTTCTCCCGCACCCACTCTGCCGGTAGGCAGGATGGATCTTGCTTTACAATGTAGCATGTACTTTGTAAGTTTTAAAACGAGGTCTACTCTGTCTACTGGCGAGGTGGGTGCGGGAGAGGGGCCGAAGGCCCCTTTGCCCCCACCCCCACGTGTATATGTGTGCACGCGCGCGCGGTCGTGCTTCCTGTCCATGCATGTACTTTGGTATATTTCAACCTTTTTTTGTTAATAACTTTTTAATGATGAGTGACCAACGGCTAAAATTTTTTTATGTTACTCAGGATCATGACCTTGACAACATATGTCAACGTCAAGGTCGTTCCAGGGAAGCCAGAATCAGGTCCTGCGGCCTACGGCTCGCGATGCGCACACAAGCATAAACCGCGTACATGTGCGGCCTGCGCTTCGGCTAATAGTTAGCCTTAGTTTCGGAGAATAAAGAAGAACAGCTGCTATGCTTTCTGTTTCCTTCTCGCTTTCATTGAGCTGATACCTGAAGGCGACGGGCGACGATGAATTTATTGCGTACGACAGAATTAAATGCTTTTCCGACTCGCGGACTTTTTATTATATATATGTTTTTTACTATATTAAATTATTATTATCATATATATTAAATTTTATTATTATATGATAAAAGATATATTTATGTATAAGGATTTAAAAAATATTTTTTAATTATTTTATATTACTTTAATAATTACTTTATTAATTAATTATACAAATATGTGTATTAAATTATAAATATCATGAAAACCAGGTGAGTGGACTTCCACACCACCCATGAGGTTCCACTAATGGCGCGTTAGGTGGACCTTCGTCTACAGCCCTATTATACCACATTTTATTTATATATTTCATAGATATATATTTTACATATCTATATTTTATGTTTTTTACGAATAATGTCTATTACAGACATGATAATTTTTAAACGCGGTCTTTACAAATATATATTGTCTTTTGCAGACATAATGTCTATTACATACTATTACGTGATAATTTGTTACACTTAAAGAAAATAAGTAAATTATTTTTGTTGTATTATATGAATAATGCGCATAAAATACAAGTTATTATTTTTTGAACATTATTATTGCATATCATTGGATGTTGAAGGATCAGCAATATTATAATTATCTGCATCATATAATTTGAGACTGCTTTTCTGTTTTTTAGAAGTATTATATAATATATCCGATGACATGAGAGATAAATGCTTTTCGTCAGATTTCTGCTTGTGTTTACAAATAGACGCGAAGTCCGTCGTGTCCGCTCGTCTCCATATCCTCAAATTAGTTTATCTGATAGTTAAAGCTGATCACATTATATATTGAGCATATAAGCTGTTTTTTTTTCTTGTTGTTTTGGAACAATTTCGAGGTTTTCAAGCATGTAAGATAGGTTCTCTTTTCTTGCCGAAACGACTAGATAAGTGGTACGCGGGCACGTCTCAGAAATAATTTCTATTCCAATTGTAAGTTTTTAAATTTATTTACATTTTTATTTGTTTCATTTTTAATCTTAGAGTTTTCATTGACAATTTTATATAGAAATGTCCAAAACAAAGAAACCTAAGCGAAACTTTTCAGAAGCTTGGCTTAAAGATGATCGATTTCAATCTTGGATACGTAAAGTATCATTTGATGATAGCCTTTTTCATTGTATTGTATGCAATAAAAATTTTACGTGCAATTTGTCGCATGTTATAAGACATGCGGATTCTGCAAGTTATAAAGAAAATATGTTATCAAATAATAACTATATAACAGTACCAAAAATATCACAAAAAACAGTTTTAAACGTTTTAAACAACAATGGTTAGAGATTGATTTATTAGTTACACAAAGTATCACATGATGCCAGTTCATTTTTCTGCGCATTTTATAATATATCTGTTGTTGGTGGTTTGTCTTAAATCTATCATCATGCAGAATCCAAAAAACATATTATAAAATGTAAAGAAGATGAAACAAATCCAGTAAAGATATAAATGAATTATTTTTGTCATTTGAAGAGCGAAAGAAAGCAGCAGAAATTCGCTATGCCGCGTTAATTGCTGATAAAATTATTTCGCATCAATCGGCAAAAGATATTCTTACTTTTTTCCAAGAAATAGGAAAAGATTATAATGTTTTGAAAGATATGAGTATGGGCCAAACAAAATGTACAAATATTATTTCAAATGTGCTATGTCAGATTGAGATAGATCGTATAGTCGAAAGCATTCAAAATACTAAATTTTCAATTTTTATTGATGAAATGTCTGATATTTCAAATGAAAAATGGATGACGTTTTTTGTTCGGTAAGTTGATCCAAAAACATTAAACATTTGTTCACAATTAGTAAAACTAATTAATATTGATGTGAAAGATTGCGTAGAAAAATTGTTTAATGCCTTTAAAATTGAAATAAGGAAATTGAATATTCCATTTGTAAATATCGTTGCTTTGTTATGTGATAATGCGTCCGTAATGATAGGAAAACATCTTTCATTTAAAAAAAAAGTTGGAAGAATTTTGTAAAAACTTAATTACACTTCCATGTCCTTGTCATTCTACTGCATTAATTGCGTATGTCGCATGTGCTAAAATACCGGATCAATGCGAAGAATTTAAAAAAAAAATCGCAACTTTTATTAACAGTAGTCCGAAACGTTCGGCAATTTATCAAAAGTTCTGTGAATGTTTCCAGGAAACAAACCTAAAAATTTTTAAATTGTCTAATACACGGTGGCTTTCTCATCATTCATGTGTTGAAAGACTTCTTGAGTCTTGAGATATTATCAAGCTATTATTGAACGAAATTACTATAAGTGAAAAAACAAAGTCTGGAATATATTTATTATCTATGATGCAAAATCTAGATATAAAAGCCTATTTCTTAATTATACAGCACATTTTAAATTTTTTAAATTCATTTAATGCATTTTTTCAAGCAGTGGAAACTAGAATACATTTATTACAGCCAAAGTCAGTAGAATTTTTAACCACAGTTTGTAAATACTTTTTAAAGTCAGAGCATTTGAATAATTTATGTAGTAATATTAAATCTGATAAAAATGAGAATCAAAAATCGTTGGAAGAAGTTTTTTTAGGATCCAAATGTGAAGAATATCTCAATGAATTATTGAAGAAAGGGCATGCAGAAATAATTACAAATATTTAAAAAAATTGTTTGCAATTTTATGTCTGCCGCTGAGGAAATTAAAAAAAGATTACCAATTAATGAGTTAGAGAATAAATAAGTTTTTATCAAAATTAAAAGTTTTTAAATGTAATCTAGCATTATTAAATATTGATAGAGAAACATCATTTAATGATGTTTCTTTTATTGCTGAAACTCTTGGCGGTTTTGACGAAAACGGTTTGAAAAAAGAATAGCTAACTTTACATTTAGATTTTACAATAATAGAAAAAGAAGAGCTATTAAAATTAAGTTTTGATGATATGTGAAAAAATTTTACAAAACCAGTACTCCACTAATAGTAATAAATATCACAATCTCAAACGTCTTTTAAATGCTGTTAGATCACTCCCAAATTCAAATGCTGATCCAGAAAGAATGTTTTCTATTTTAACAGATGTAAAAACAAAAAAGCGAAATAAATTTTCGTCTTCTTCTATAAATGCTATTTATGTTTTAAAATCAGCATTGAAAACAAGAAAAGAAACTATTTTAGACATGGAGATTAATGAGAAGCTTTTATCTCTCATGTCATCGGATATATTATATAATACTTCTAAAAAACGGAAAAGCAGTCTCAAATTATATGATGCAGATAATTATAATATTGCTGATCCTTCAACATCCAATGATATGCAATAATAATATTAAAAAAATAATAACTTGTATTTTATGCGCATTATTATTCATATAATACAACAAAAATAATTTACTTATTGTTCGAGATTGCATTGATCCGCATTCTCGAACTCAGCATGTAGATGCCGCGCGACCGCGTCGTCGCTGTGCACGCGATACGAGGCGGCATTTTTGCGACTGAACGAAAACGCGCGGTATCAATAAACACCATCGCCCTTCTCGAAGGATTCAAGATCGGCATCGCGACAAACAAGTCGAGTAAAAACTAGCGGCGGAAGTCAGTGTAATTCAAGAATATTCTGAATCCTTCGAGAAGGGTGTATGACTCTATAAAGGCGAACCGACGGCCGAGCTCGGCGCAGTCCGCTAAGAACAATCGACGTGTGCACGCTATCCTAGTGATAACAGAAATTCGGTTTCGTGGAGAAATATTCATATATTTCAGTGCCGTTGTGTGACTCCCGGAGTTATTCCGAGACAGACGATTTATCGCTGTTCATTTGCCGCGTGCGAATTACGATTACAGTCATGTGATACGCGTGATCTGTCGTGTGACTAGTATACATACATAGTGTGCATCGTTCTAGACTCAATCGCGTTACGATACTCGCGTGTCTGTCCGTTGTCCGTCTCACTTCGCGCTTAACTTTCCGCGGCAAACACGCTCGCTCGCGCGTCCACATTCGCGCACACTTATTTTCTTTAAATGTAACAAATTATCACATAATAGTCTGTAATAGACATTATGTCTGCAAAAGACAATATATATTTGTAAAGACCGCGTTTAAAAATTATCATGTCTGTAATAGACATTATGTCTGCAAAAGACATTATATATTTGTAAAGACAGTATATAAAAATTATATCTGTAATAGACATTACTTATAAAGATTGCTTTTAAAAATTATCATGTCTGTAATAGACATTATGTTCATAAAAAACATAAAATATAGATATGTAAAATATATATCTATAAAATATATAAATAAAATGTGTATAATAAGACTCTAGGTGAAGGTCCACGTAAAACCTAATGCGCCATTAGTGAAACCTCATGGATAGTGCGGAAGTCCACTCACCGTTGGTTTTCATGATATTTATAATTTAATACACATATTTGTATAATTAATTAATAAAGTAATTATTAAGTGTAGTAATATAAAAAGTAATATAAAATAATTAAAAAATATTCTTTAAATCCTTACACATAAATATATCTTTTATCATATAATAATAAAATTTAATATATATGATAATAATTTAATATAGTAAAAAACATATATATAATAAAAAGTCCGCGAGTCGAAAAAGCATTTAATGCTGTCGTACGCAATAAATTTATCGTCGCCCGTCGCCTTCAGGTATCAACTTGATGAAAGCGGGAAGGAAACTGAAAGCGTAGCAGCGTCTGTTCTTCTCTACTCTCCGAAACTAGCCGAAGCGCAGGCCACACATGTATGCCGTTTATGCTTGTGTGCGTGTCGCGAACCGTGGGCCGCGGGATCTGATTCTGGCTTCCCCGTCCTTCTGATTATCAAGGTGCTCCTCTAAAAGTATATAATAATTACCAAATATAAAAATAATTATCAAAAATACATTAAAACAATCAAAGTTTAATTTAAATATCTAAAAAACTATAAGAGACAGATGAATTTATAAGGAAAAGTTACTCAGGGTCATGTCCTTCACAACGTATGTCAAGGTCAAGGTTATCGATGCGGTGTAACCTAATCTGAATATTTACCCGTTATTAAAAATGAATATATGTATATATATATATATATATATATCTTATATTTTCAAAAATACACTAATAAAAAACTCGTTTTATTTAATCTTATGGATTTTTTATGAGATTCCATATATATTAAAGAAAAAAAAGTTGAAACTATTCAATTATTGAATATGGTGAAAAAATGATTAAAAGTTATCGAACCAATAATGTTTAATCGATTTTTGTTAATATAATATTTTTTTGTAAAGGTTTCTTAATAAAAATAATATTAGTTCCTTAAAATAATATCAGATCCTTAATAAAAATAATATTATTTGTTACCTTATATTAATACAATGCTACGCGCAAGGTCTGTTGTGCCTCTAGCTGCTAAGGAAAAGGTTATTCGGGATTTGCACGCTCAAAGGATTAGGATCCAAGTTCTGAATAAGATACTCACGGTTTCCTGATATTACTTGATGTATTTTTGTACAAGACTTTATACACTTTACACTTGTTCGTAGTTATAAAGGTCGGACGCGCTATTTTGTACTTTCAGCGAGCTGTTGTTTTTCTGATTATGCTCTGCTGTCCGCTCATCTCGTCTCGATATATATATATATATATATATATATATATATATATTAATTAGTCGGATCGGAAGGAGTGTGGTGACTCTGGCCGGAGTACGTCTCGTGCTTCGTTTGTCAGTCTTTTCCGTCAGCTGCTTATCCAGAGAACTTGACCGTAGCTTCCTTTCCGTAGTCGCGTCTCTTACATAATTTTATTGCTAATCTTTTATTTCTTTATTCTTTCTTAATTACTTTTCCTTGGGCTATATTAATTATTATGCTTCGCTTTACTCTTTCTTAATCTTTTTTAATCTTTACTTAATCTTTTATATTTAATCTATTGGGAAATTGGTCGGATTACGACAGATCTTTGAGATGTTAATGAAATGAGTTGGACGACATTTGAACGTTTTCGCTGGGAGATTAATGATAGATTTATTATCAATCTCTGTGGAATGTTTACCATTTTACAATTTAAGATGACATCAATTTTATAACTAAATTTTACGTAGATTTATTGTGAATGCTTTTTCTATAAAAATTAAACTATTATTTATAAATTGTTGAATTTATATTATTTTAATTATATTATTTTCTTATCTTTGTATGCATTTTAATTGTAAAAATAAAAGAAATATTTTGTAAAATAAAAACTTTATTAGTTGTTTTTAATACAATTATTTAGACAATTGAATACATTTTATTTACTTATATTTATCTGTTTGTGCTCAAAAAAATAACTAAAAAATATATTTTTGATTTTATAAAATACAAATCAATTATATAATTTAATTATTTTTAATTTTCATCTAATATAATCTATAAATTAAGAAGTTTATTTGTTTAATAATAAATTAATGATATACAGGGTGTCCGGCGTCAATCGCATCATCAATTGTGTACAGATAGACCAAATAAAATTGAGAAGTAAAGTCCTGTACCATGTTTTTCAATAACTCTTAATAAAAGAGTTATTATAGAGTGAAGTCTGACAATTCAGCGCCGATCTTTAGATGGATGCACTTCAATGAGCCGCGCACCTGGCATGTGCATGAGCGCTCAGCTGTTACTGCGCCTCATTGACGTACGTCTGGCTAAAGATCGGCGATGATTGGCCAAACTTTATTCAATAATAACTCTCTTATTAAGCGTTATAGAAAAAAATGATACAGGACTTTTCTCTTTAGTATTATCTGCTCTACTTACATACGGCGGGTGATGCGATTGACGCCGGACACCCTGTATATCATGAATTGTGTAAAAAATGTTGTTATTAAAGAATATTCTTTTATCTTTAGTATTGAAATTTTGTTGATCATATTTTAAAGTTTAAAAAAACTTTTAAGTAAAAATTTGAATTGTCTATTGTGACGTTGCCGTCCCGCACGCGTTCGCCGGATCCCTCTTCGATCGCTGAGCGCGGAAAACGCATCCGCGCCAGTCTCAAAACATTAGAGCCGTACCGAAATCTCCAGAGGAGCGTTATTTCTCGGACTTATTTCATCTTTTTAATTGTATTATTGTTTCCGTATTTCGATACAACACGGGAGCCTTACTGGAGAAGCGGGAAAACTGCCGCATCAAAAACAATGATCACAACAACTCGAAAGAGGACCTTCGGGAGAACGAAAGGAAAAAGCAAAGGAATTATCAACCACCATCAATTCGGTAGCGTGGCGAGAAGCGCGAGAGGACAAGGAGGATCCTCGCGCCTCGACGCAGGACCGTGCGGAGACGTGCCCCGAAGGATCCCGAAGGAGCTCCATCGCCACGAGACACGGCGGGAAAAAGAGGAGGTCGGCGAGGGACACCGTTGCGTTCCTCGCTTCCGAGATTCCGGCGGAATCCGCCAAGGCCCTCTCCGAAGGACCTCGTGGAAAATATATTGATCGCGATCTCGGGGGTGCGCGCGCCTCCGGTACGATCATGAGCGTTCCGCCAGACGGCTGCCTCGCGTGTTATCGCGTGATTGGCCGTGATAACACGCACCCCGGTTGCACATCCCCGGCTGGCCCGGCGTTACCGATTCTAGATCGCGGTGCTCCCGGGTCAGACTGGCGCGAGCGAGAGTGAGAGACGGACGTGCGGATGAGTGATCCTTGGGGCGAGCAAAAATCTACGAGGTAAGCGTGCGAGAGAGAAGAGATTCCGGCCGAGGGCTAGGAGAACTCGCGGGTTTCCGAGGGAGAAGAGCCCACCATGCCCGGGACTCCCAAGGAGAGAGCTGCGTTACCGGTGAAGTTATCCTCTCGTATCGTAGCCACGCATGTTCGCGTTATCGGGATTGCGCCGTTCTGCCGTCGTGGCCGTAATTTAGTGTTGCGTTCGAGCTCTGCTCGGAAGTTTAGTGATTATCGCGTCGTTGTAGCGCAATTGGCGATACTGCCCCGCCGACAAGCGATCCGAGCCCCGAAGCGTCCGGATCATTGGTTTCGCGAATTCGATTGTTACCGCGCGTGAGATTCAGCATAAGTCGTCTCTCTGGAAATCGCAGCTCGATAATACGGCGTAATATGATAGTCGCGAAATCTCTCGCCCGTCTAGCGTTTAAGTCCGGTATATGTGAGTAGTCTGCCGTGCAGTGTGAGTGTGTTTCGCAATCGTGTAGGTCTTTGATTAGTCGTCGAGTGTGAGTGTGTTTCGCGTGGAAATAATTCTGCTTATGTGGGTCGAATCCCACGCTTGAAATGGATTAGCGATCGAGTGATTTCGCGTTCGGTGCGTAACATTGTATGGAGCGTTTCGAGCTATATCTGCGCGGTGCAAGTTAGGGGTGCATTGGATGCATGTGGTACTCGTACGGCATGTCAGAACAGCGAGTGAAATATTATCGATCCACGAGGGGTCCGATAATCGACCTGGTATAATTGCGCTCGGGCCCAGACCCGATCGACTCTGATTTAACGGCGTCTTATTTTCTGTGGCGCTAAGCCGTTTCTAACACCCAGTCTCGCTTCCGCAAATTTATCGTCACCGGGCCTACCACCGTTTATTTTGGTTTATTCGGACGTACCGTTTCTAACTTAATAAAGCTGTTATCTCTTTGTTACGCTTGACGAATTTAATTTCTTTTTCGCGTGTTTGTCGCTCTCTCTGTGTCGCCTCTTCTATATCGTGTCGCGCTTCTATATCGTGTGTGTTCAACATCCGCCCTGCCCCTCTACCGTTAGGTAAGCTAGCCCGTCCGCGAAATCGGATTCTTTCTTCGCGTCTTTTTCACGCTTATCTCACGTATTTGACAAAAATTGATACGTGCAAGACCATATCTGGCGCCCAATTGCAATTCTCGCGAGTTTTAAAGTTTCGTCACGGCACGCGCGGAACACCTTCCACCCTGTTCCCTCCCGGCGTGTAACCATTTCTCGATTCTCTGTGTTTTTGATGATGATCCCTTTTCCCATATCTCCCGACCGGCGAATCGTACTCCCGTTCGCCGGCGCAACGGAACATTCACGCGACGGAGAGATCACGACGGCGGACGCGCTCCGAGCTCGCAAAGAGAAAAGTCGTCGCAAAAATTTGGTGCCGAACGTGGGACAACGTTGATTATAGGGGAGTTTCAGAAGACCGTGTTGAATTCGAGAGGGAAAGTAAGAGGCGCGTCGTTCAGGATATTTTAATCGCATCTTTCGTGATAAGCGGCAATAATAAATTTCTTTCTTTTCTCGTTTCTTTTTCGTTCTGTTCCAGTCTTCTTCGTTCTTTTCGTGTTGTGCGCACGTGAATCCATTAATTAACGAGAAAGTCGGAATTTTGTAAATTCACGGACCATTCCGAATTAATTGGAAATTTAGTGAAAAATTATTGGTGAAAAGGGTCTTCAATGTTGTAGCGGATATAATTTCGAATTTAACCGTCGTGAAGTTCGTTTGTACTGTGTTTACGTGTATTATTAGCCTTTGTTTGACCGTTCGAGATATCGTTTTTCTGCCTTTTCATGTTCACGCTGGGATAGTATTATCTTATTGTTGACGTGTAACGGTCGTGCGTGTTTACGTCTCGAATTCGAAAATAGGGAAGACCGTATGAGTCGAGTCGATCCCGAGAATGATTGGGTTTTTGTTTTGAATCCCGAGCAACTTATCGAGGATTTATATAGGCGTAGACTTTCGACGGAAAGTTATTCTATTTTAACCGCTCGATTGTTGCGTCGCGTGCGTGACGATAGGGGAGAATTTCGAATATCGTCCGCGTATAGAGAGGACGGGATGTCGGATATCGAGCGTTTGGAGCTTCCGGAGGAGCCGATTCGTCCGGATAGTCCGATGCCGCGCTACAGTCAGACAGGGCTGTCGCGCTCACCAGGCACCTCCCGCATCCCCGGATACATAATTCCACGCGCGATTCGCCGGGAAATTCCGCGATGACCGCGTATAATGTCATGAGAAAATGGAATTTGAAATTTTCGGGTGCGCGAGGGGAAGACACCGAAACGTTTTTGATGCGTATTGAGGAAAGTCGCGATTTAGTACCTATAGCGGATGAGGATATTCTCCGCTGTTTACCGTTCTTTTTGTCGGGTATCGTGCTACATTAATTCCGCAGAAAGCGGGATCGACTATCCGCGTGGACCGCATTTACATCTGCGTGGCGTATACAATTTGAGGATCCGGATTTTCAATTCGCGCTGAGAGACGAGATAATAAGGCGAACGCAGGGGGAACAGGAGTCCGTGGCGGATTATCTGACGTGCTTGAGGGCAATGTACGATTGGTTACCGCCGCCTTGGAGTGGGGCGGAACAAGTTAGTTATGCGTTTCGAAATATGTTGCCGCGTTTGCAGATCGCGATGCGCCGGGACGAGGTAGACGATCTCGACGCGTTGGAGGACATGTCGACCCGCATAGAAGTCAGTCACCAATTGGCGCAGCGTTATCGCATTCCGCCGACTCCCGATAAATCCTTGTTCCCTGACCTAGCCTACCGACCGCCACGCCATGTGAATAAATCCGCGCGTAAACATGACACGATCGCCGCGTTAAATACTTCGTCGAGTTCTATTGAATCGGGGGCTGCTTCGTGCAGGGAAAAACGGCGAAGGGATTCCACTGCGAAAAACTCGACCGACCATCTGTGACTTCGAGTACCGCATCCACGCAACCCTCGACATCCGGAATTCGACCTTCGCGCATATCTATCGCGAAATGTTGGAATTGTGGTGGCATCGGTCATTTATCGCGCGATTGTAAGGCCGCGCCGAGCATGCATTGTTATCGTTGCGGTCGCGCGGAAGTAACTTTGCGCACATGTCTTGATTGTTCGGGAAAAGAGTAAGAGGGTCGATTAATGGGGGGAACCCGACTCCTACTCCGAAAATATCCCCTATTCGTGTCGTGCAGAATTAATGTGAATTTTCGTATAGTGCGTTTGGGGGTCGTGATGAGTCGTCATTATTGTTTCTACGTGTCAAGATTATGGGAAACGAAATACTCGCTTTGTTAGACTCCGGATCGAGTCGCACGTTTCTAGGACCGTCCGCAGTCGAATTAGTTAAGACGCTACGTTTGCAATTTAAAGGTTCGGATGGCAAACGCGTAACAACGGCTACGGGTCAAACCACTTGGATAAAGGGGAAACTCGAAGTACCGATTACGCTCCGCCATCGAGTCAAATCTTTGAAAGTTTATGCGTTACCCACCCTAGCGTTACCGTGTATACTCGGAGTGGATTTTTTGTCTATGTTTGGAATCGGGGTAAATTTCGCGACACATCGTTGGTATTTTTCGAATTGTTCAAGTGTAGAGTATAAATTTGATACGAATTTCGGTAATTCATCGTGCCGCTTAAGCGCCACGAGAGAGGAGAGCGCCGAGGGGAGGATGGCTTCAGTGAAAACGGAGAATGCCTCACAATCGAGGGACAGACCGCTTGCCGCCGTCAAAAAGACACTCTTTTCGAATATGACAGGTTCTCGGGGAGGAGCTCGAATTCATAGATCGCGTAAAGGTTTGCCTATTTGTTGTGGGTTAGTTGAGATATTATCGGCCGAAGAACGACGATTAAAAGATTTTCTCGCGTCGGAGCTCGTCGGAGATCCGAGTAAACCCGGAATAACCAATTTAACCGAGCATAGGATAGATGTCGGGAATCATGCGCCTATTAAACAGCGGTATTACCCGGTGTCACCGAAAATTCAGGAGGCAATTTACGCGGAAATCGATAAAATGTTAGAAGCGAGAATAATAGAGCCATCGAAAAGCGAATAGTCTAGTCCCGTCATGATGATTAAGAAATCAAATGGCACGTATCGTTTTTGTCTCGATTTTCGAAAATTGAATAATGCTTCGAAGAAAGATGCGTATCCTTACACGAACTCGATCTTAGATAAGTTACGCGCCGCCCGATACATTTCAACTATCGATCCTAGTCAGGCGTATTTTCAAATTCCTTTAGAGAATAATAGTCGCGAATTAACGGCGTTTACAGTGCCGGGAAAAGACTTATTCTATTTTACGAGAATGCCGTTTGGTCTTACCGGGGCACCCGCGACGTTTCAACGTTTGCTTGATCGTCTTATCGGACCGGAAATGGAGCCACACGCTTTTGCTTATTTAAACGATATCGTGATCGTGATGCGAACTTTTGAAGAACATCTGGTTAAAACTCGTGCTAGATCGAATTAGGGGTGCGAACCTCACCATTAATCCGGAAAAGAGCAAATTTTGTCGATCTCAGGTTAAATATCTCGGATTCTTAGTACAGCAGGAAGAATTAAAAGTCAATCCGGATAAAACCGAGCCGATGGTCGAATACCTGCCGCCGAGGAACGTTAAACAATTACGACGTTTTCTTGAAATGGCATCGTGGTATAGACGATTTATACCGCAGTGTGCGACGAAATTAGAGTTGCTGACGCGTCTCCTTCGGAAGAACTACTCTTGGGAGTGGGGGAATGAGCAAAAGACGGCATTTGAATCGGTTAAAGCATGTATTACCTCATCGCCTATATTATCGTGCCCAAAATTCGAGTTACCGTTCGTATTACAACGGATGCAAGTTTTTCGGTCGGATTAGGAGCCGTATTGACGCAGGAATCGGAAGGCGTGGAACACATTGTCGTTTTTGCAAGCCGCACGTTATAAGCTGGTAACAAGGTAACAAAATAATTTTGGCATGTTGATATTAAAAAGTTGATAATAATAAGTTGGGAACTTTATATAAAAATAAAAGTATATATATATATATAATCATTTTTATATATATTTATATCTTATTAGTATTTTATTAATAACAAGATTGATATTAAAGCTTCATAGTTTATCAGTTAATTATCATATAGAATAAGTGAAACTTTAAATGCTCGAT
>JBCEZW010000054.1:4050865-4067055 GCA_039654385.1 Cataglyphis altisquamis
TGCGCAAATGAAATGTGTCCAATCGAACGGTGCGCAACTTTATGTGTCTAATAACACAGTGTGCAATTGCAACGTGTACAATTGTACTGTGAGCAAGTAAAGGCTTCTCGTTATCCTCGACAGTGGTCGCGATGTCCTCGCGAATCTCGAAACGATGAAAAACGAAGTCAAGCATCCTTCGATGGTTCGCCCAGCTCGTTCTATCGCCCAGCTATCGTCTTACGATAACTCTAATAACGAAGAAGATGCCGATGAAACCACGATATTTATTACTCGCGACGATACGAATAAAATGAGTGATAGTGACGAGTCATTAAAGAATTATACGTTATCTAATTATAAGTTATCTCTCCTCTATCTCACGATATGAGCGACGAGGTCAAAAAATACTGGGAACCTCTCCTCCCAGCCTCTACGCTCGAACGGATGGAACGAGATCGAGCATCCTTCCTTGATCGTTCACGCCCTTCTCTCCGCTCGCTATTGTTTCCGTACGAAAACAACGAAGAAACAGTTACTTCTGCTCCTTATAGCGATACGAGTGAAACGAATGATAACAACCATACATTAGTCATCTCTTCTTCATTCGACGATATGAGCGTCGAGGCTGACGAATTTTGCGAACCTCTTTTCCTAGCTCGTGCGCGCGAACGGATCAAATAAGATCTATCGTTTATGAACGAAAATTCTAAGAGCGTTAAAGTTATCTACGAAGAAGCTAGTGGAACTGTGATAGTTACTTCTACTCCAACGGATGATAGTGCGCTGTCTCGCGAAAATATAAAGAACATAGATAATTCCTGGGAGGATTTTCCTCTTCCCCCGTTTTCTTCTCCTCCTTCTTCTCCATTTCCTCCTCTCAGCTCTCGTCTGCAACGGATCCTTGCATTCTACCGCGGACGCGAATCCCGAAACAACGGTGGACAAGATCAAGAATTCCCGAAACCCCCGATCGCATAAACGGAGGAGGCGAACGATATCACCCGCTCTTGGAATGAATGCGTCGCGCCCGGCGTGAAGCGCGATCTCCCGATAACATCGACGATGGAGCAGGTGGTTCGAGTAACGAATAAATTTTTACTTTTTAATTTTCAATAATTTCTCTATACGTTTTAATTTATTTTTTTAATTTTCAATAATTTTTTTAATAATTTTTTCAATAGATCGTTTTAATTCAATTTATTTAAAATGAAAAATAAATGTAGGTAATTTGTAGAGTGTGTCAATTTGTAAAAATTATTTATTAATATACTTCTAATTTTATTTAAAGTAACGATAAATAAATATGTCGATTCGTAAAAAAATTTTATTTAAAATTTTCAAATACATGAAATTGTTATATTATTATATTAATAACAATACGTTTATTTTTAGTTAACCGACGTCAAACAGTCTCGCCGACATTTCCGAGACGCGATATTGCTCGACATTTCCGGCACACCGTCATCGACCATGTCAGAGGCGAAGGACCTCCCCGTTTCATTTTCATCGCATAAATGTTTTGATTGTATAATATAATCTTTTTCTGAAAATATAAAAAAACAACTATTAGCGTATAAAATTATCTTTTTTCTGAAAATATAAAAATAAAACAACTGTTTGTAATAAAAAATATAAAAAGTAACTGTTATTAATATATAAAATGTATTAATGATTAAAAAATTAAAATAATTAAAATAATTAAAATATATATATATATATATATATATATATACACACATATATATATATATATATATACACATATATATATATATATATATACTCACATATTTACTCCTCCTTCACTATTGATGACACCGTTGATGACTTGTTCGCCGCCCATGACTCATATAACTCGAATGACGGCCATAATTCATTCGCCGTCCTTAACTCGTTCGCTGGTATTGACATGTTCGCCGTCTTTAACTCGTTTGTCGTCCTTAACTCATTCGCCGGTATTGACACGTTTACCGGTATATCTCTCAAAGCGTTCGTCAATTCGTCGATCAAAGAGAAATCGACGGTACTAGTCCGAATCTCGCTCCAATCTTCGAGCGCGCGTTTCATCTGTCCCGCTAAATTAATAATCTAGTAATAATATAGTCTCTCGCATAGATTGCAAAGCGTTGACGAAATAGACGATTTTATACATCGTATATAAGTCAGTATGTTCTCTTATTAAATTGAAATAGACGAATTTATACATCGTATCTAAGTCAGTATGTTCTCTTATTAAATCATTTTTTAACTGCTCAAAAAATTTGATAATGGGCTTTCGCGCTCGTTTCAACGAACGTTTAATCTTATCGATTTGATTCGTTATTTCCGTTCTTAAATAGTCTCGTTCGTCTAGTTTTCGGCACATTAAAATACTTGAATAGCATTTCTCGTGCATTTATCGCGTAATATTCGAGTCGAACAATTCTTTGAGTTACATACATATGAAACAATTTTCACTTCACTATTACACGAACGAAAACATTATAGCGTTTCTACAAAAGTTCTGAATCTTATAAATACTAAAATGCGGGTGTCGCTGTAAACGCTTTATCAATCGCGTTACGATAATCGTCCAATTAACTTAAAAAAATAAAAGTATACGCTCAACCAGCGCGCCGGAAGATTTTTTTTCTAACACGAATCGTGGAAAAAATAAAACTATATTAAATAAATTTTTAAATTATATAATAATTCTTTTATAATAACTAATAATTATATAATAACTATTTTAGAAAAGAAAACTATAAAAATTTTTTTCTCGCGCGAATCATGGAAAAAAAACAAAACTTTATTTAAATTATATTAATAATTGTTTTATTATTAAACGATATAGCTCGTCGTCGAGAAATTGTCATCATTCGCGATAACGTCATCATTTGCGATAACATCATCATTCGCGGTAACATTATCATCGCGAGACTCTAACGCTTTCCGAACATTCGCGGCTTGCACGGCCAGCCTTCTTCGTATTACTTAATTAAATGGTAAAGCATCTCGCGCGCGATTTGGCGTATGGCATCCTCGATCTTTCGTCTAGAATAAAAACGAAAAAGTAAAAAAAAATATCGTCCGCGAAAGGGCGTTGAATCGCGAATACTTACATTAATTCCATCGTATCTACGTCTCCCTGCAATCAAAACTGAATTTTGAATAAAACCGGACTATTCTCGAGAACGCCTCGCGCTTCTTTGCGCAGTTCCGAGACTAAATTTCCTAAAATATTCGCCTTTGCAACTATCAATTCTCAATTTATGTTAGTATACTCCACGGTGGTAACGATTTTATTTATCTGATCCATAACTGTTCCTTCGCTCAAATGAGAAAACACTTCGACGTTTCTCAAAACAATCGCGCATTTTATTTAACGCGCGAATGCGAACACGTGTTATTAATCTCATTTCCCGTTTAAAACCGCGTTCTTTTTCTCGCTATAATATTTTTTCTTAAAATACAAATTAAAAATAAAAATCATAAAAAAACAACAAAATGAGAATTTTCTAGAGAACGTATCCCGGATACCTGACCGCTATTTATCACCGTCGAAAGAGCCTTTTTTTTGATCGAGTCATCGAAGCATTCGCGTCTATTGCTCTCTTCTTTCCTCGAAATATCCTGCCCACCTCGCATCGAGATCGATAAGAATAAAAATAGACGTTTCCTCGAACGCGAATCAATCGAGTCCGGTATATCGCGACAGATCGTTCCTCACGTCCCTCCTTCGATTCGTGCAATGACTAAAACGCTATGACTACAACGGTTCTTCTCATCCTAGTGACGACACTCATCGCTGCGACGTCCACGACGCCCGTCGACCCGGAAAAGGCGGAGGCGCTCCGCTTCCTGCGAGCTTACGGTTTTCTGAGAGAGGACGGGGGATCGTCCGACGTCTCTGCGTCGCGTGCTGTCACTATTTAAAGAATATTATCAGTTGCCTGGTAATGGCGCATTAAACATGGATACGCTCAATCTTATGCGCAAACCGCGATGCGGTGTAGCGGACATACTCGATCGCGCGTACAATCCGATCGAAAAAATGGCCGAAAACGCCCCTTACGTGGAATTTTCAAGTGGCGAGCGCGGGATTCTTGCGAACGTTCGAAGCGGCGTTCACCTATGGGCCGCGAATTCACCGTTAAAATTGAGTGCGATTCGCTACATCCCGATATTTTAATATTGTATCGTACGGGCGCTCACACCTACGCGAATCGCGAGAACGGCGACGTCTGTCCAGCGGTGTTCGAAGGTCCGAGAGGGAGCCTCTCTCACGCGTTCTTTCCCTGCGGAGCGAAGGACTTCACCTCGCAGGTGCACGTCGACGACGAGGAACCATGGCACGTCTTTCTTAACAAAAATCCTTCTGACAAGTTTCATCAACTATTAACGCTAACTCACGAGATCGGTCGTAACGCTTTAGGTCTGCAGCACAGTATGCGCAACGACTCGGTGATGTTTCCGTATATACCCGACAACGAACGTCAATTTCCAGTTAAACTGAGTGTAGAAGATATTCTCGCTGTACAAAATCTATATGAATCTCACGAAGAAGGAAATCTACGATTCCTGCAAGTACTCCAACGCCCACTACCACCGTAGCGCCTATGACGACAGGCGTACCTCCGATCGACCTTCGCGCGCGGACCTTTGCGCCTTACGACGCGTGGACGCGGCCTTAATAATGAATCGGCAATTGTACATAGTCGACCGATGCAACGTGTGGTCGATCGAATCGAAAGACGCTACGGTAGGCCCATGACGCTAACGGACGCTTACGCGACGTTTCTTCCGCAAAATTTCATACGCCGCGTATCAAAGATCTTCGGGCGATCTCGCGCTATTCGCGGGTAATAAAATTTATCTCGCGGAGTATGCTAGTTTTAAATTAAAAACGGGTTGACCGAAATTTCTCCATAATATCGGACTTCCTCGAGACGCTAAGATTAACGCCGCGATAAACACGCACGCGGGATGAACCTACATTATCTACGACGACAACAAAGTAGCTGAGATCGACGAATGCCATATTGCGACCACGAAGCACGCTCCGTTGAAGGATGTATTTCCCGGAATAACATCGGCCATCCGCGATAACATCGGCCTACAGACACATCGACGGTAATCTATACTTCTTCGCTAAACATCAATTCTACGCGTTCAACGAATTCACGAATATTGTGATCTCGGCGAATCTTTTCGACCAGTACGTTCTCGGTATCGAGAGCCCAACCGATGGACTTTATTACGACAATTGCGCGATCTTCTCAGTCGCATCTATCGCTTTAGCGACGTGACTGAGAGGACCGATGAGGACGACGAAAGCGACTCCTCGCGATTCTTTTAAAAAACGCAAAACCATGAAAAGAAGAAAGGGCGATTAGTACGTGAGTATATAAAGATCTTTCAACCGTTAAGCGCTTCATTATCAACGACGAACGCCGAGGCTCGCGAACGAGAGAGAAAGAATAAAACGACGATGTACGCGACGATAGGATAGCAACAACAACAGCACTCGTTCGAGGATCGATCGGGACTCTTCGAGCGAAACCGCGAAGATAACGGAGGATACGCTAAGAAAACTAAAATAGATAACGGATAAAAATATCAAACTTTTCTACACAATACTCTAACGCTTTTTCTCTCTCATCAATCGCGTCTACTTTTAAACAATATCGCGACCGGACGCCGAGACGCGACGTGGAAGTCAGCGCGACCGCTAAGAATCTTAGGAAGACGCTACCCATTGACATAAACGGCATACAAACATCTGGACATCAGCATTAACGTAAACCGACCCTCGTTCGTGGAAATCGTCCTCGGAAATTGTCATGGCAAGGAGATCTCGCTAACGCCCGATACGTGGAAGGAGTTGCGCGATCTACGGCCCATGCTCCTGTTGTACTTCCAGGTCGACGAACGCGACAAGTCCGACAAGTGATTCCCAGCGCCGATATACATAGGGTAATTGACGCTCCGATTTGGCAGACTCAACAATATCCGAATTCTCCTCGAAACACCTAAGATTCGTCTAGCTATATCGAAAAACACCATTTTATACATATTATATCTGGAACATTGCATCAGCCGCATCGTTACGTTCTTAAACGGTTTAACTGCGTACACCGACAATAAAATGACTCGTTTCCTCGACATCGTGGCTGGCGTTCGAGATCCCGCGGCGATACGCGACAGCGAGAACTTCGATCGCAACGAGCTGATCGATTGCGAGCTACAGGCTCTGTTCTTCGGAGAACCGTCATACGTTTACGCTATATACTCGCATTATTATTTTAATAATGTACTCGCATTATTATTTCATTAATATATTAAAAAATAAAATTATATATCACATATTATATATTATATATCAAATATTATATATCACATATTATGTATCACATATTATAAATGAAAAATAAAAAAACGTTCCTCGAAATTTATACGTTCGATCACCTTCCAACGACCTCGTTCCTTCGTTCGAGCGTCTATTAATAGATCGCGCGCGATAATGAAAAACCACGAGCTCGTCCTCGAAAGTGTCGCGCACTCTAAGCGGCGCCGATAACGAAAACCGCAGGCTCGTCCTGAAGAAGTCGTGTGCGTTCTAAGCCGCGCCGATAACTGAAAACCACTCGACCTCGAAACAGCCAACATCTCCTCCCTTCCCTCCTCTCGGACCCCCTTGCCCATCTACCTCCCGCTCACCCCCCCCCCTTCTCACCGAACACCTCTCGCCATACTTACCCTGCCCACCTTTCTCCTCTGCCGTCACTTTCTCTCCGAGATATCATTCTATCTTATTTCTTCATATATCTGCCTCTCTTACTCTTATTACAGGGTCTTAACGCGAAGTGAGCCAGAAACTAACACACCTACTGCTTTCAATAATTTTTTCACCAATAACTAAATAATTCAAATTTTTTTTCTTCAATATTAATGACATCTCACAAAAATGTATAAAACGAAATAAAACGAGCACTGTATCAGTATATTTAAAAAAAAATAAGATAAAATATATATATATATATATATATATATATATATATATATGTATGTATGTATGTATGTAATATTATATATATATAAAATTTTACATCTTTAATAAAAAAAAACGATGATTTTAACTTTTTCGGACATTTATCTACCCGATTTCTAAGAAAAAATCAGTCCAATATCTGAATTCTATTGTTCGGATTGTATCAGAAATTAGACTGGTAGTTCAATTTTTAATAGTTTCCATTAAAAATTACATTAAAGTTACATTTTTAATCTTATTCCAGTTCTTTGCAAGTTTTATATAATTCTCATGACTGAATCTCAAATGCGAGATACATGCATCGCGCGTCGCATAACGGTAAACAAACGATCTAGCGATTGAACACTATATATAGTTTGTAAGGTTTTTGTAATATTGCGCGCAATAACATTTCTTGTAAAATATTAAATAAATAATAATTTTGAATATATGAAAACATCAAATTCAGTTATTAATATTAAACAATTTTTTATAGTTTTGTAATATTTTTAGCATACACGAAAAGTGAAATAATTACGTGTAATATTACTAAAGTATTAAAATAAGATTTCATTAATCTTCCGACAATATTATAAAGTAAAATTTTATTATAAAAAAGTATTTAACAGTATGTTATATATGATCAGTTATATATGATCTTTAAAATGTGTAAATTTGTAATTTCTGCATAATCTCTTACTGCAAAATTCGATTCTGTGAAGAAGACATTTCTCAAATAAATGTTCGAAAAAATTTAATCATCCGTTAATGAATCATCCGTTATTAAAAATAAATAAATAAATAAATAAATATATATATATATATATATATATATATATACAGGGTGTCCAGCAAATATTGTGCCAACGCTCGTGAGTGGGTAGAGCACAGTAAACTGAATAAAAAAGTCTTTTACCATTTTTTGATCTGAGCTTTCTTTTCGTTGTTATACGATGTTAAAGTTAGCTAATCAGCGCCTGTCTACAACGGAAAACAAAGGAGAAGGTCGGAGGGTCGGAGAAACGAGATGGCTTTTTGCTGTATAGGCAGAGCTGATTAGTTAACTTTAATATCGTATAAAACTGAAAAGAAAGCTCAGATCAAAAAATAGTAAAGGACTTTACTGTTCAGTTTACTGTGCTCTACCCGCTCACGAGCGTTGGCATAATCTTTGCAGGATACTCTATATATATATATATATATATAAATATATATATATATATATATATACATCTATGTCTTGTGACGTTGCCGTCTCGCGCGCGTCCATCGGATCTCTCTCCGATCGCTGAGCGCGGAAAACGCACCCACGCCAGTCGCAAGACTAGAGCCGTACTGAAATCTCCAGAGAGGCGTTATTTATCGGACATATTTCGTCTTTTTAATTTTTATTATTATTTTATTATTTCGATACAACCCGGGAACCTTACCGGAGGAACGTGAAAATGGCCGCACCAAAAACAACGACCACAAGAGAAAACGAAAAAAGGAAAGGAATTATCAACCACCGAATTCGGAAGCGAGACGAGAAGCGCGAGAGGACAAGGAGGATCCTCGCGCCTTGACGCAGGACCGTGCGGAAACGTGTCCCGAAGGACCTCGAAGAAGCTCGTAGCGAGGCACGCCGGGAAAAAAGGAGGTCAGCAAGAGACACCGTTGCGTTCCTCGCTTCCGAGATCCCAGCAGAATCCGCCCTGTCAGAAGGGCCCCGTGGAAAAATATTGATCGCGATCTCGAGGGTGCGCGCGCCCCCGGTACGATCATGAGTGCCGCCAGACGGCTGCTTCGCATAATTGGCCGTGATAACACGCATCCCGGTTGCGCATCCCCGGCTGGCCCGGCGTTATCGATTCTAGATAGCGGTGCTCACGGGTCAGACTGGCGCGAGCGCGAACAAGTGCGAGAGATGTGTAAAAGTTGAACGAGATTTAGCGAGCAAGCGATCGTATGCCAGCGAGTCGAGATTCCTGCCGAGAGCAGCGAGAGCCGGTGGATCCCGCGAATAGGGCCAAAGGAGGAGCACCCGCTAGGCTCAGAACTTTCCAGGAGAGAGCTTAACTGTTAGTGAGGTTATCCTACGTATTAGCCACACGTGCTCGCGTCGTTTTGCCGTTGTGGCCGTAATTTAGCGTTGTGTTTGCGTTCGAGCTCAGCTCGGAATTATTGGTGTTTATCGCGTTGGCATTAGCGCGATTATATCAAGTCGATTATCGGACCCCTCGTGGATCGATAATATTTCGCTCGCTATTCTGACATGCCGTGCGAGTACCACATGCATCCAATGCACCCCTAACATGCACAGCGCAAATATAGCTCGCAACGCTCAGTATGATATTCCGTACCCTCCGCGAAATCACTCTATCACTTATCCATTCGAACGCATATGATTTTGACAAAATTTGAGAAAATAATCGACAGAAATATCCGCACGAAACGCACTCACACTCTACGGTTAACAACAGGATGCATAATCGCGAGACACACTCACTCTCGACGACCGACTGCTCACATATACACTACTTAGATGCTAGACGGGCGAGAAATTACGCGACTAATATATTACGCAATAGTCCCGGTCCGCGATCTCCAGAGACGATATAAAACACGCAATAATTATTGAGTCCAACCCTCGAGACGTTTTGGGGCTCAGATCGTTTGCCGACGGGGCGGTGTCGCTAATACAATTACGCCACAACGACGTGATAATCGTATTCCCGCGACGGGAATCCGCAAGCTCTCTCCTTTCTCGGCCTGAGTCTCTCCTCTCTCGCACGATTGTTTCGCTCGCCCAGGATTCCTCGCCCTATTCTCTACGCACGTATTGCTCTCGCTCATGCTCGCGCCAGTCTGATCCGGGAACACCGTGATCTAGAATCGATAACGCGGGGCCAGCCGAGGATGCGCAACCGGAGTGCGTGTTATCACGGCTAATCACGCGATAACACGCGAGGCCGTCTGGCGGCACGCTCATGATCGTACCGGCGGTGCGCGCACCCTAGAGATCGCGATTAATATTTTTCCACGAGGCCCTTCTGAGAAGGCCTTGGCGGATTCCGCTGGGATCTCGGAAGCGAAGAACGCAACAGTGTCCCTTGTTGACCTCCTTTTTTCCCGCCGTGCCTCGCTGCGAGCTTCTTCGAGGTCCTTCGGGGCACGTCTCCGCATGGTCCTGCGTCAAGGCGCGAGGATCCTCCTTGTCCTCTCGCGCTTTTCGCCTTGCTTCCGAATTCGGTGGTTGATAATTCCTTTCCTTTTTCTTTTCGTCCTTTCGAAGTTTGTCTCCCAAGTTGTTATCGTTGTTGTTGGTGCGGCCGTTTTCATGCTCCTCCGGTAAGGCTCCCGTGTTGTATCAAAATAATAAAATAATAATAAAATTAAAAAGACGAAATAAGTCCGACAAATAACGCCTCTCTGAAGATTTTGGTACGGCTCTAATGTTTTGCGACTGACGCGGGTGCGTTTTCCGCTCTCAGCGATCGGAGAGAGATCTGGTGGACGCGCGCGAAACGGCAACGTCACAATACATATATATATATATATATATATATATGTTTGTATAGAGTATTTTAGCGGGACCGGCAAAAACGTTTCAATATTTTTGTATACATAGGTTTACATTGATCCAGATACATATACATAATGCCAATAATTTGTTTGTATATGTTATTAACAAAGTTATTGCAAAAAAATAAATGCTATATATGTAAAGTATTTTATGGGTACCTGAGCGCGAAAGTTATAGTGAGCGTGCGAGCGAGCGTGCTCCAAAAGAGACAAGCGCAAAATGAGACGGCCGACGAACAACGACACCCGCGAGTATCGAGACGCGCTCGATTCTAAGATGAATAGAATCTTGACACTTTGCTATATCGATCGTACGCGAGATACGATTGTAATTCGCACGCGGCGGATAAACAGCGATAAATCATTTGTCTCGGAATAACTCCGGTAGTCACACAACGGCACTGAAATATGTCTATTTCAATAAACGAGACCGAATCTTTATTTCACTCGCCTAGCGTACACGCGTCAAAAGTACTCTGAGCGGAATGCGCCGCGCTCGGTTGGCGGCTTACTTTTATACTGTCGTCGCCTTCTCGAAGGATCCAGAAGGTCCCCGAAATTTAGTCATTTCCGCCGACAGTTTTTAGGAGACTTGTTTGTCGCAATTTTACCTTAAATCCTTCGAGAAGGGCGACGATGTTTGTTGTTGCCGCGCGTTTTCGCTCGGTCGCAGAAAACGCTACCTCGCATCGCGCGCGCGGCGATGACGCGGTCGCGCGGCAACAAAAATGCGAAGTTCGAGATCGTTGCAATCTCGAACACGTTTTTTTATATATATGCAAAATGTATTAAAAGTCACGGACTGGTTAAATATCTCAAAAATAAAGCATTTTTGAGAAAAATGTTTCAAATAAAAGTTATAAAATTTAAAAAATCTATTTATAAGCTTTATCACTTTAACCTAGAATGACATTTTCTATGTCATTTCAAGATCAACTCAATTTTTTTAGTGGAACTGCCCTAATAGTTTTGTAAACAGATTACTTGTAACATTCTGCATAAAAGTGTGTAACGATGCGTACATCGTTACCCGGCCGTCCACCCGTAGGACGCCGCGGCCCGACGACCACCGATCGGGCCAACACGCGTGAGACCGCCGTCCCACGCCCACCAGTCACGAGACCGTTAGAGCGAAGACGCGCCCTATGCGCCCTATTATATTTTAAACCGGTGAACGAACATAAATATTTTGTAAATATTTGTAGTTGTTTACATTTATATCACCGGGTCGACACACCGTACCGGAGCACGAGTTGCGCGCTCGGGAAACCTCTCCGACCGTTTCCGAAACTTCCCGAGCTGCGAACGGGCTCAACCAAATTGTTGAAGAAACAATTATCGCGCCGACGCGATATCGCTGACACCGGATATAAATAAGCGCTCCACCGGCTAAAAGAACAGAATCTTCTCCTCCGCTCTGAAGTCGGTACGACGCTCAGAGCACACCGAAGAAACCCATACGCTTTACAAGCAAGATCGAGGTTGGGAGTACTCCGCCTCTGCTGGGCTTTCCCAGCATCTTGCCATACAAGCGTTCCTACCATAACACCGATCGTCCGGCAATAATTCCAGCGGTGGGAAATTACCCGCCATCGACGGATATTCCCGTCTGCCGGACGCTCCTATTCCGCCGCAAACCATTCCTGCAAATCCGGAATAACTATCGCGAGGTATCTCGCGCGCCGACATAATCCGAAAAAGACTCGTCATTATTACGGCGACAGAATCCGCGCGTCTAGGGCCGTGAGACCGCCCTACGCACCGAATTTGGCAATACGCGATTCGCCAAGACGCGAGGCCCCCGCCCCTCGCGTAGGCATCACCGCGCGCCAACACGATTACCTAGCCGACAGGTGCTATCGCCCATCGACGCCAGGTATCGATTATCGCACGCGACATTTCGATTCACCGCATATGATCGCGCCGTTTACGAGTGCCCTTTCCGCGTGCACTCGAGCGCATCCCGCTCCGAATCGCACCACCGCCATGCATTCGCATTACCGATAGACATTATATACCCGCATCCGATACACATTATATACACGCACTTTCATACATTATATACACGCATACTAGACATTATATACGCTCACACTCATACGTTATACACACACACACACACACACACACACACACACACATGCATACGTTTTATATACGCTCATTCATACGTCTTCATTCACGCACGTTCATACACCCTTACACATTTGTAACCCCGCAGTCTGACATAAATAAACGTTATTTATTCTATACCTGTCTTACGATACTTGCTATACCTTTCCGAGCCTTGATCCCAGCCGAGCTATCCCACAACAGCGCTCGGGAAAATCCGACCGTTACAAGTGTTATAAAGTAAAGTAATTAAAATTTGAAAGATTTACGAGTTATTTTATATCTTATTCCGACATATTTTATAAATATGAAATATCTCATAAAATATTTAATTTTCGATAAACTTTTTCGAATACTTTTATACATAAAATAATTAAACAAATTAAACGAAAGTAATGCAAAGAAAACGCATACAACTTAAAAAAAATGCAATTTGCAATTCGCAGTTGCATGTTTTTTTTTTAAAACTACTATTTTTTTATTGAATAAGCAAGCAATTAAAAAATATTTGAATTTTTGTAAATCCGAAAAATTTATCCAAAAAAACTATTTATTTATTTACAGCAATAAAATTGATTAGAAAATGAAACAAATAACAATAAATAAAAACAAACAACAAAAAATGAATAATATTTTCCAGTCATCTTCATTTTGTTTTCGATCACTCTAGAATCATACAAAAGATTTGAGACAGAGATGAAGTTCAAGATGCATGAATTTTTTTTATAATTCAGATAATATACATTATGCTGTATTTAGATACAACATGCTAAAGCATTGTCTTTCTTGATGCGTTCACTAACTGAATAGCAATACAAATGTTTTTCTCAATTTTTTAACATGTCAATAATACAAAATTACTATTTCAACAGACACTGCAGGTTAGTAAATGAGTATTGATTATTCCAATTATGGCTCTTGAAACGAGGGGAAAATTACAAAAGTGAACAGATTTATTAGATATCGACAAATAAAATTGTAGACATTTTAGTGAACTTCTTCATTTTTGTAATTTTTACTTCATTTCAAAAACCATAATAGATCTCCAGTTAATAATTGTACGGTATTCTTTTGCATGAAATTTCACGATGCCATAACATACGTGAATTTTAATTTCGAAAAAGTATAATTATTAATTGTTTACAGATAGCATGCAACAGGAAAAATATACATATAAAAAACTATATATAAAATAAAACTATTTAAAACTATACATAAAATATAACTATAACTATATAAAAATAAAACCATGTATATAAAATAAAACTATATAAATAATAAAAATATTTTAATCAGTATACCACCGACGAGATACGATGCCAGTACCCTTATTCTATGACTCTTAACACAAATTCGTTATCGTTGCAAAGTTATTTTTTGATGTTTTACAATTAGGGCGAATTCACACCTTGGCAGAAAAATAGAAGCCAATCAGAACTCGCATTAATACGAAATAAGAGGTACAACAGAATGTTATTCCGTTGTACTATCAGCGCGAATTGTGATTGGCTTCTGCGTTTTTGCATTCTGTTTTTTTGTCAAGATGTGAATTTATCTTTAGCTGCGCAACGCAGAAAAAAACACATAACGCATGTGTTAAAAAGTTACACAATAAGGGTGCAGGCGTTTTTCTATTCTAATATTCACTGCCAGTATTGAAAATCTATAATTTACGTTACATACACTATAAATTTTCACTACTGACAGTGAATATCGCAGCCTATTGTTTACTGCCATTACTGCACATATGACAGATATCCTAACCTCGCGGATTTCATTGTCTTAATGGCCTAGTTTACACCGATATATTTTAATACGTACTAAATACTATACCGACCAATCGCAATTATTCCATTCTTTAAAGGAATGGCTATGATTGGTCAATGTAGTACTTAATACGTATACCAATATCTCATTATCGTATTGTAGTATCAAATATATATTTTTGTTAAGTCTAGATGTAAATGTGTGCGAGATAACTCTCATAATTGGAAGCACTCTTTATTAAAAAAAAATATACATATATATATTTGTAAGATTTTGCTTTTTATACGAAGTAACATTGAGCAAGCATTTTTTGCTTACATGAAAGATCTTGAATACTTTATCAATAGAGGACAAGTTCTCGGATGTATATAATAGAACACATTTTAATTACAAGTGAGTAATTTTGTTATATTTTTATAATTATATTTTTATAGTTTTATAGTTTTATAGTTTTATATTTATAATACAAGAGTACGTATATACAACCTAATAATTTTCAAGTCATTAAGTCAATTTCTTTTATTTACAGTGAGATCTTCCCGCTAGAAGTAATGTATTATTTTCTATGCGTACACAGATAACTAATATGCAATGACAGTATAAGTTAATGTTTTTAAATATTGTTTTTCTTGATTGCTCATTCAACCTAAAAGACGACTGAATTATGATGATAACATTATACTGGGAAGATTGCTGTATGAAGGAGATTTTAATGTCATGCTACTTATTTAATTATTGTCCTGTTTATTTTCATATTAAGCAGGCAAAAGTAATAGATACGCACTAATTTGCAAACCAGGTTACATCCAGCTTGCATCTAATGTCTAGAGGGAATCCATTTGCAAAACATGAGAATTTTTTAAGCAAAAATTTAATATTATAGTCTCTGCTAATAGAATCTTGTGATCTGTAATGGACTGATCAACACTCATTTACTGACTGGCAGTGTCTGTTGAAGCACTAATGATTTTGTACTGTTGGCATGTTACAAAATTGAATAAACATTTGTATCTTTAATCAGTTAGTGAATGCAACGTAAATTGAAAAAGAATGCTTTGGCATATGATATTCAAATGTGGCATATTGTAATAGATTATTATATGCATATTATCTGTATCACAAAAGAAAAATCTATAATATTTATTTCTTAAATGATTTATCAACTTTATAATTATATTGGAATGTATACATCAACACATTATTTTTCAGAGAAATAATTTTATATGAATTTGATAATTATATTTGTAATAATTATATCCAAAATTTACATGATGTACTGTCTCACAGAATGCACATATGCATGTACTGGAATATGGACTTATTAAAATATAAATATAAATATTAGAATAGATATATTTATATATTAATGTATTTTCGTATTTCGTATGTTGTCCGTAAAAAATGAAAAATTGTACCAAATTTTTTCACGCTTAATATTTCATGTATGTCATCGCAAGATTATAGATGCAAGAGTACGATACAATTCGATACGGTTCTTCATTGTTTATTATATGAAATACATCAATATAAAAATATATAAAATATGTAACGACCTGTGTCGTTACGAGAGCCTCGCGGACCGTCCACCCGTCCGCAGAAGAGGCCGGGTAGCTTAGCGCCCCACAAATTTTCATATAGCCGCGCCGTTGCGAGGCAGCGAGCCCATCGTATGAGCCGCCGCTAGGCCATGCGATCCTCCACTAGGGCGGCGCGAGCCTAAGTAAGGGAAGCCGGCTCGACACGGCTCTCGGCACCA
>JBCEZW010000054.1:4120887-4134146 GCA_039654385.1 Cataglyphis altisquamis
AGTTTCACTCATCACCACCATATCTCACGCTTCCACTTCTCTCCAAAAATCTTTCCCCTTATTTCTTATCCCCGCCAAGTTCCAAAATACCACACTCCATCCTTTTTTAATTCCCTTACCTTCTCCCCCTTTATTAAGTTTCCATTCCCATCCTTCAATACTTCCTTCTCCTCACCCCACTTCCACCATTTCTCATCTATTCTTATTCTTCCATACCCTATCTAAACCTTCCTTCTCTTCTTCTGCTCCCTTGCTATCTCTTCTAATCTCCATCTCATTCTCCTTTCCTTCCACGTCCAATCTTCCAAAATTCTTTCCTTCCTACCTTTCAAAAGTTTCTTCCTGTTCCTAATCTCTTTTCTTTGATCCTCATTTTTCAACCTTACTACATCCATTTCCCTTCCTCCTTCCACACCTTTACTTATCTTTCTCACTTCTTCGATCTCCGCCTTGACTCCAATGCTATCAAATAATTCCTCTACTGCTACCCTTCTCCCCCCTTCTTTTACCTCCACTCTTTTGATCGGTACGTCTCTCCTTCTTTCTTCCTTTTCTCTCCTTTCCATTCTACTTTCTATCTCTTTTATCTTATTCCCTATCACTTCATTTATTCCCCTACTAACCACCCTACTTCTTTTGCTCCTCCCCGATATCGCGATTTTCCAATCTTTCTATTTTCCCCTCTAACCCTTTAATACGACTTTTCAGTTCTTTTCTTTCTTCCGACCATCACTTTTTCCTTTTTCTAAACTCTCTTCTTAAGTTTTCTATCTCCTCACTTACCCTTTTCCACTGCTCCTTGATTCCCTCCTTAACCTCTTCTTTTATATTTTTAATTTCATTCCTTCACCCCTTCATGCCTCTCATTTCATTCATTAACTCCTCGACTTCTAACGTCCAACTTTTCATCATATGCTGTAACTCCCCTTCTCCCTCCATCCTTCCTAACTCCTCATCTTTTATTAATTCTGACTTTTTTCTACTTCTAAAAATATCCCTTCTTCCTTCCCTAACCCCGGAACCTCCTTTTTTCTTTTCAACAGCTCCTCCACATTTCCGTAAATACCTCTCCTTTCCTTCGCATTTTTTACGGCAAACTGCGCCTTCTTGTTATCCCGCACCCTCTATGAAGACTCCCGTCTCTATCCACTAACCCGTTCTACGCTCTTCGCTACTCTATATTCTATGGCCTAACTGTTACGATCCCACACCTCCCTTAATAACCTTTTATTCACCTTTACGCCTTGCCTCTGCTTGCACCCTTCACTTCTCCACACTCTCTCACACTCACGCTTCCACACTATCACACTCACTCCTCTTCCACTCTTTACTTTCTCACTCTGCACTCTGCAAAATACACAGGCCAAATCACCACGAGGCACACTACCAGATACCGAAAGTCTCATGCATAGTAACTAAACTCATTAAAATGTAGTAACAAAAACTTATAAAACAATTCATAAAATTAATAATACTTAAAAATTATGTTGCACAACATCTATCACAATGTAAAATATTACAATGTTTAACGGAACTTAAAAAAGTATACTCAATATTCATATATATTGCGTTTTGTTTTACTTTGCAATTTTTATTGCAATTACCCTACCTATTCTTATTGTGACTGCCATTCTTTCACTATGGCTCTATAAAGCGCATGAAAATATTTCTGAGAAATACTCACAAGAGATGCTAGTAAGCAGTGCACCTATTGATCGATATTTTCATAAGCGTATGAATATCACAATACATTTAATTTTTAGTATATACATATATGTATGTATTTTATTATAAATCTACATACATAAATTTTTAACTTTTTTGACCCATTTATGAACACGAATAAATTTGGCGGATGAAACATGTCCATCGAATAGACTTCCGTTAAAAAATTGATAAGCCATTGTATAACATTTTATATAACATATTTTATATACACTATTTGTAATATTCTAATAATATGCCGTAAGCAGTTAGTAGGAATATTAGGCCAGTTCTAACGCGTGTCCTCCGAGGAATGTGCGGGGCGAAGGGGAAGCCGTGCAGGAAAATGATGTCACGTGAAGGAATGACGCGACGCGGATGGAGGATGCTGATCGCACGTTTATGTTTATTTAGGATATGAATAGACTAGGGGCCACTATTATGAGACAAGAATTTCCCCCTCCCCCCGCCTGGCGCCGATTCCCCGCTATAAGTCCGGGCCCCTTGCCATCCTACGCTGGTACTTGAGGAAAAAAGAGTGGGGACTCGTGGACGTCCACGAGGCAATTTTTTTAACTTTTTTTTTAATTTTTTAATTTAATTTTTTTATTTTTTACCGGGCTAGTAGAAATACTCGGACTTGAACCTGAGTCCTCCGCTTTTCTGGTCCGGGTCTTAGTGTGCTGGACTAACTGAAATCTTACAAGAGTGAGAGTTAGATGAGGTATTCATGGAGAGGAGTAGATCTCTCTGGTCCAAGAGCCCAGCGCTCCGATTGATTCCTTATAGTGGCCGACAACTTGATTGGTTCCAACGATCTGGAAAAACGAGACAGAAAATAGTACAAGGGAGAAAGCCGACAAGATGTCTGACGTGTCGACAACCGGTAAAATAGTGATCGTCGAAGACAGCGGAATTGTCCCATGGCATTCCCCTCCAAATTTATTAATATACATTACCGATGCGAGCAGACGTTGATCGATCGATTGATTAGTTTAGTCAAGACACTATTTAATTTATAATAATGCTGGCTTCGCGAAATTCTTTGATGATCGACAGGACCTCGTTGTCGTGGGTGTTGTAGTCTCGGCTTGAAGCATCAAGCAATCGTAGATGATCCACCAGCTCGTTGGCATCATCTTAGTGCACATAGTCGATCTTATTGTCGGTTAGCGTCATCGCGCGAGACATGAATATTTCTTTTCCAGATTTTTTCTTTTTTGATTCGATCGACATCAAAGGTACGATTATTTATGTATACTTGTATCCCGTGTTGCTCCGTAATTGGCCTTGCGCATCATAATTGCGTCTATGTGCGCTCAACGCCAGTAATATGCTCTTGTATTTTTGCATATCGTCTTCCATGTAAATAACATCATCGGGCATTCTCTTGAGGATCAACTCGTATAATCCTGGTGTACTAATGTCACTATGTCTATTATTATAGAGTCATCTTTATTAATATCGACTTGTTTGTTACCGAGCATCATTTTATTCTTGTCGAAATATATCCCGTATATACGTGATCGATCTCGTTTTTTTCATCACTACTGAGGAGAGTATGAACTTTTGTCCCAATAATCCCATGAACTTTTGTCCCAATAATCCCAAGTGCTCTTGCAACATATTTTGACCTTCCGACGTTTGCAATTGATTTCGAACGGACGTTACGAGTGAGTTGTCCGTGGTTTCGAAAACATCATTGCTCGCGAGTGATTCGGGTATCGTAGATTACACAATTCTCGTTGTTGTGGTTGGTGTAGAGATTATCGGCGGTTCATCTAGTAAAACGTACGATCGTTCGATTTATGCGATGTTGGTGAGCGATCCGACTTGACGTCAGATCGTTTCCTCTTTTTCGGTGTCGCACCCTGCTCCTTTTCCTCATCTTCCTTTTTCTCGTACCACTTGATGGATAAGGTTTTAATTCTCGCATCAGCGTTACTTTCCGGCTAATTTTTCACGATAATGGAGCTAGAGTTATCGATAATCTTTTGTAGCGGTCCGATGAAAGGTCTAAAGTACCTGTCCAACATGATATTCTCCTCGTCTTACAGGTCTTCAAAGCGCGATGTTTCTTGCGAATAGATTCGCCCATTTTCGCAATTTCCCTCGCAATCTTCTAGCGCTCGCGAATATATTCGCTCCTATCAGTCGCAACCATCGCGGAAAAACAAAGTGTCGATCTCTTTTTCACGTTTCACCCTGATGAGATATCGGCAGCGACTAATTGTTTTGCTGCATCGCAAACACGTTAGGTCCTTTTCTATAAGTTTCGGCGATATCTTTAACATGTTTTGTAAATAAAATATTTTTTTCTTTTGTTATCGATAATATATCAATTTTTTCTTCGAACGCGGTAGCTATTTCTTTTATAATAAAATGTGCGTCATAATCGGATAAATTATGAAAAACTACGGGAATATAAAAAAAAAGAGGTTTTATAATTTAAATTACAATTTGAATGCGTGGGACTTCTGTAACGACTAATCAGATGGCAATGATCGCGTACTCGCACGTCGTCCGACGAAAACGATTTTTCACATATGTGGCACTGCATTGCGCTGTGGAATGTCTCCCACTGTTTGTGCGAAAGAGTTACCATAGGGGTATTCGTAGATATTATATTTTTTACGCGGTGTGTTAATTTTTCGAGTTTGTATCGCGAATCACGCAATACAATCGGCGCCATAAGAGCAATACGCGAATAATGATTCGTCATACGCACTCTGCATGTAATATACGACGCTAAATACCTCATGATATTGAAATGTGTACGTAGATGTCATCGGATCACTGTTGGTCTTCTTCAGCATGCACTCCAAGTCAGCGTAAACAATGAACGGAATTCACTCCTTTCTATTGTAATTGCCGAAGCTGAACCATTTATCCTTCTGGCTTGATAACCGGATGGCGCACTCGTTAATTTGTCGGTAGTCTACCGTGTGCGATTGTAACTTGTTGTCAGATACAAAATAGTGTATATATCTGTAAAAAAATAGAAATAATTAATTTTTCTTTTGTATATGAATTATATATATATATATATATATATATATATATATATAATTCATATACAAAAGAAAAATTAATTATTTCTATTTTTTTACAGATATATACACTATTTTATATATATATATTGCATTTTTATGTTATTAATTATACGTACCGATCGCAGATATATTTCCTGTTATCTTTCTTGCTTAATTGTGAGCTCACGAGGCGGGATAGATTTTTAATTAACATGAAATGTCCTACATTGTCGTCTCGTGAATCCTGCATGTATAGCGAGTTTTTTACATGTCTGCTCTTCTTTCCATTAGCAAGTCGTATTGGAAGAATTGTGGAATTTTCATCTTTCTTTTTTTCGATGCAATACACATTGATGGTGATGTTATTTAAATGTTCAAACTTTTTAATTTAACTCATAGTTACTGGAAATTCAATGTCCTGGAGATTTAGCACTGTCGTATAATGCGGATATGACGATTCCTGTTCTACATCCCTTGCAGCTGGATATAGAGCAGCGATCATCGCCCACGCAAAACACGCTTTGTCATTGGATTAATCACCGCTCTTTTCACTATTATTTCTTGCGTTAATTTTAAATGACATCTCGCGAGCATTAGATTATGCTTGTTTATGTTTATAAATTAAATCAAGTATTCGCGATAAAGCCCATTCGCTGTCACGAACTTGAAATTCTTCTAGCAAGGCAAGGATGAGCTCGATGACGCATCGCTCATATCATCGCGTAGATCGGCGATGCGAAAGAGTTCAGTTTCTCGTATTAATGCTCTTATTTGCGCGCTTATCACCAACACAAACTCAGCATTAAATACTGTATTCACTTTTATATTAAAGTGTTTTTTCAACACGATTTGCACATGTTCGAGCAATGTCTTTGATGTCCTCGAGAAATTGACGCGGTTTGATATGATTATGATTTCTAACCGCACTAATCGATATGCGATTTTTGACCGTGGCATCAATTTCCTGCCAAACGAGTCTTTTCGCGTTATTGTCACTGTAACCACTAGGAATAAATTGTCTCTCTAATCGAGTCTTTTCACCTTCGAGTTGCGCAATTCTGGTCAGCAAAAATTGCCGAACTCCGATGGAGAGTTGGACGCTTGGCACGGCTGTGTTCCTCGAGTTGTTTGATAAAATTTTCGTGCCCATGCAAATTATTCACCCAAAGTGATGACTTGGTGAGACTGTTCCAACAGGTCGCGTTCAATGTTCTGTTGCTCGATGTTATTGATGTTTATTTTTCTTCTTTCTTTTTACAGTGCAAATTGGACACATATTATACGAAAAGACCTGATACAATGGATTGCTGCAATTGGAGCAGAATCGACCATCCACTGCATCATGTAAATCAATCACATTTTTCCGAATAGCATACATGTATCCGAAATTAGCGTCTAATATAGCAATCAAGCACGAAGTGCATAAAGCTAAAGCACCACCTGTAGAATAATAGAAGTAAATGGTACAACAAATAATAAAGTATATGATAAATGGTAGGCCCGTTTAGCGCAATAATTTCCGAATGAGACACTATTTTGTTGACTGTTTCCGAAAAGTCCTCACTTTGATTGTTCTTATAATCACTGTCATCCGGCAATGCGTGATCTTCATTAAATTTGTCTAATATAGCTCCAAAATTATTACTGTTTATTTGTTCTATTTTTTGCAAATTATTATGGCGAAATCTTTTTCTACATTGAACACTAAACATTACTGAACACTCTATACGACACATACAAAATTTTTAAAAAATTTCAAAATATCCACTATATTTTTCCTATCGATGTATACACTTTCAAATCGTATACTACTATGATACTCTTCGTTCTTCATTGTTTATCGCTTGCTGAAGGGTGTGTCTAGAAAACAAAAATTGTGTAGGAGGTTCTAATGTTTTACGAATTGGACTTGTGCAGAAGTGGGGATCTTCCAACTTTAACAAATTAAAAATTATGCTAGTGTCTTCATTAGACGGAGTATTTCTTCTACTCTTTGTATTTTACTCGTAGTGATCGTCGATTGGTGAGTTCAATATCAGTTCGAAGGTTTCTTTGCACGTGATCATGTTAGAGAAAATTCTATCATTATTTTTTTGCTGTGGATACAGTTATTTATTTGCAGGGTATTTTGTTAAAAAAACTTTTTTTATCTTGTCGATATCTTTTAGTTTTTTTTCCACCAAAAAATTTCAGTAAGAGATATCTATTTTTTTTTTGTTATCTTGAGGAGACCGCGTTGTTTCATCACAGATCTTCCTGAATCTTTCTTATGGTTACCAATAAATAAAATTATTATCATTATTTATAAATTTATGCATCCGGATGTATCGATAGCCGACAACGATAGTAAACAACTCTTCCTAGAAGAAAAAAATGAACAGGACATCGCAATGGTTCTATTTTATTTTATTTTATTTTATTATTTATAAGTGATAGCATCCGGAGTGTCAGCACTCACTTTTGTAATGTAAAACACTGCGACTCCCGATAAACGGTCCTTTCTAAAAAAAAAAATATGAAGAGGACCGCGTGATTCTATTTTATTTTATATTTTATTTTATATTATTATTTATAAATTATAGCGGTCATACATCGGCGCTTGCTTTTGCAATGTAAAATGTTACAACCTACGATGAACGGCTTTTCCTAGAAAAAAAGGGTAGTTTGTTAGAATTTCTATTTTGTCGATTTCTTTTAGTTTTTTTGTCGAAAAATTTCAGTAAAAAATATCTATTTATTTTTTGCCATTTCGAAAAGACCGATCTTTCTGTATCTTCCTCACGATTATCCGTAGATATAATTACAGTCTGTTAAACGATTCGTTGTTTGAATTTTTTTTAGAAAAAATTATCGTTATTTATAAATTCATGCATCCGATGTATCGGTACCCGATAAACGGCTCTTCCTAGAAAAAAATGAATAAAACACCGCAATGATTCTATTTTGTTTAAATATTTCATCAGAAAAAATTATTATTAGTGCGGTTGTTTGTTGGTTAAAAGAATTTTATTACATCGGCCTTTCTATTACGCATCAATTGTAAACATATCCTAAATAAACATAAACATGAGCATCCTCCGCCGGCGCCACGTCATTCCCCCGCGTGATGTCATTTCCCCCGCACGACTTCCCCTCGCCCTGCACACCCCTCGGAGGACCAGCGGCCTAGTATTCCTACTGTAGTTGTCATCGAGATATTCAATTTTAAACTGATACTTGCAAGTATTGTTACTTTTTTCCGCTGATTATTTCGATGCTGCGCTGTGGATTATTTTATATTAATAAAAATTCATCATAATAACAAGCGACATATTTGACACTATAAATATTAAGTATGTAATTTTTATTTAATTGATTTGAAAAAATGAAGAACTAGAATTAATATGTAAATAATTAAATACATATACACACGCAAAATAAGCGTTGTTTATAATGTTCTAGTTGTATAAAAGAAATAGTAGTAAAAATTAAAATATATCAAGAGACACGATAGTGTCTCGCGTCAAATTCAATGCGAAGCAGCGAGGCACTCCGGGTATCTTCACGCAAGATGCGAGTATATTAGATTATCGGATCTCAATAACGGCTGAACAAATTATATTTTTAGTAGGCTCAATTAATAGCTTGGATTTGAATTATGTAATAAAAATGTCTTTACTTTTATTCTACCTATATCGTGAACGAAGATAATATAATGGAAAGTCAAAATGTCAAAATTTTATTTAAGATACGTTTCCGTCATCATCGCCGCCCCAAGTCCCCAATGTGCATGTACGAAAATTTGTATGGTTAGAGCGTTTGCCATAAGATTACATTAATGACGCTTCATGATGTTACTGTTTGTACCTACTTTTGACAAGATTAATTTAATTGATAATTGAGATTAATAATTTTAATATAAGAATGCAATAGATGAAATAAGAATATCGTAGAATAATATTAAGAGATATTCATATAAGAGATATTGATATATCGCAAATAGTAAAAAATAAGAAAAAAATTCTTTATTTTGCGCCAAATCACGCGAAGCAAAGATCACGCGAAGCAAAGATCACGCGTTGTAACGGCGAGATGCATTGTATAAAAGTACCGCAATCAAAAAATAAAAAAAATATATTGTAACAAAAATATATAAATATATAAATGTAACAAAAATGTAAAAATAAATATAAAAGATATATATATATATTGAATGTAAAAATAAAGATAAATAATTAAATATAAAAATAAATATAAAAATAAATATATAAAATATATAAATATATAAAAATAAATAAATAAATATAAAAATAAATATAAAAATAAATAAACAAATATAAAAATAAATATAAAAATAAATAAATATAAAAAAATAAATCATAATATAATATAATATATATAATATAATGTCATTTTTATATTTATTTAAATTGTTTATTTTATTTTTAATAATGTTTACATTATTTTTAACATTAGTCTAGTTTGCACCAATACACTTTAATACGTATTAAATTCTATACTGATCTATCACAGCTATTCCATTCTTTAGAGGAATGGCTATGATTGGCCAGTGTAATATTTAGTACGTATTAAGTATATCGGTGTAAACTAGACCATTACATGAATATTAAATATTTTAAATAATAGATAAATATATAACGTCCTGTCTTTGTTCTGTCTGTATATATTCCTCTTTCCTAAAATGAAAAAAATATGCAACATATAAATAAAATTTAATTAAATTAGTCATTAAAATTGTTCGCTATTTATGTAATATTGAACAAGTAATATATAATTTTTGACAATGTACCTTTTATTGATTTCCTCTTCCTCTTCCCTTCTATTTCCTCTTCCTTTTCTTTCTCCCCAATACAGCCTAGGAGCCGACAATTTATACAGGAAATCGAGGAATTGTTGTTCTCATCGACAGCGGCCCGCTCGCCTTCCTCTTGGTTTCCAATCTGTAATAATAAAAGATTTTATTTAACTCTCTGTATAGTACAATCTGTAATAATAAAATATTTTAGTTGACTTTCTGTATAATAAAATAATGTTGTGACTTATTTTACAATATTACTATATTATATACAGAGTTAGATATAATTAAGTACATTTTCTCATATGCTATGCACTTGATTGTATCTGTATTCGCGAAGTTAAATTAAAATAAATCATAATGCTAAGGTATTATATGCAGAGTCAGATTCAATTAAGTGCAATGCATGTAAAGAAAGTTATTTATAGAATAAAATGAAAAGACATAAATAGTCTTCTCATTGCCCTTGATGATTGTACTTATGATCGCAATATTGAATTAAAATAAAATAAATCATAATGTGATAATTAACAGATACAATCAACAAATGCAATGAGAAAAGAATTTATGATTTTTCGCTTCATTTATAAATACTTCCTCCATTGCATTTAATTATATATATATATATATATATATATATATATATATATATATATATAACTTAAAACTTAAAAAATATTATAAATAACTTAAAAAAATGAAATTTTAAAAATGTGCACATATTCTTGTATTATATTAAAAGAAAACTATTTTCATCACATTGTACACCTTCCGCCATGTTGTGTTGTCACTATAATTTCTTCTTAAATTCTATCATCAATTTTTACACACAGTTACTTGGCGTGCCCATTGAATTATATGTCATATTAATGTATTGATATAATAATACATATGATATAATAATATATATTATATTGATATATTGATATAATATATTGATAATAATATTGATTAAAATATTGATAATAATAATCTTGCAAATTTTTATTTCACATCGGACATGCTAAGTATTTGTATGTTGCTTTAATTTTCATCCCTTTCGTTTCGGATTTATCTGGTAAAGCTTATGATTAATTTTACAACAAGTCGATCAATTCGGCACAGGGCATTTTTAAATATAAAATTAGTAATCAATATGATCAACGTTATTGCAGTAAAGATTAAGTAGTTTTTTTTACTGCGATTCACTTATTTGTAATAAAATCCGCAACATAATAATGCTACTTTATATATTATACAAAATATTTATTTGAAAGGAAGGAGAATATAATAATGTAATTTTTTAATAGAAATAAAATTCTAATTTTTTCAAAATTTCCTTATGTAATAAAATCTGCAATATAATAGTGCTATTTTATATTTTATACAAAATATTTATTTGAAGGGAGGGTATATAATAATATAATTTCTGGATAGAAATAAAATGCATTCTAATTTTTTCGTGAAAATCTATAATATTTCTCTAAATGCAAAACTGATTTTATGACAAATAGTATTTTAAATTATAACTCTTTACAAACTGAACTGTTTCGAGTGGCACCAGTTTGACTACATTAATATTGACCACGGTCTCGATTGACCACGTTGCAAATAGCCACGTTGATATTGACCACGTTGCAATTAAACATGATCCTGATTGATCACCATCCCGATTAATCACGGTCCCGATTGACCACGGTCCCGATTGACCGCCATCCTGATTGACGACTGCCACGAATGACCATGATTCCAATTGACCACGGTCCAGATTGACCACGTTGATATTGACCACATTACAATTGACCACGGTCTCGATTGCCCACGTTACAATTGACCATGGTTCCGATTGACCGCGTTACAATTGATTACGGTCCCGAATGATCACGTTGATGTTAACCACGATCCCGAATGACCACAGTCCCGATTCATCACAAATGACATGCATTGAAATTAGGATTGTCTCATTTGCGCACATTACAGATCGGACACGACAAAATTTCTCGTTCGGACACAGACCCGATCGGACACCGGCCCTATCGGAAACAGACGCTATTTCAAAGTATGTGCATGGATAGGAAGCACGCGCGCGCGCACACATATACGGGGTAAGCAAGGGGGCCTTAGGCCCCCCTCCCGCATCTACCCTGCCGGTAGGCTGGTTGAACCTCGCTTTACAACTTACAAAGTACATGCTACAATGTCCGAGCGAGCCTGTGTCCGATCGAGTCTGTACTTGATCGGGAAATTTTGTTGTGCCTGATCCGTAATGTGCATAAATGGGACAATCACAATTTCAATGCGTGTCGTGTATGATGTATCGGGACTGTGGTCAATCAGGACCGTGGTCAATATCAACATAATCAATCGGGACCGTGGTCAATTGTAACGTGATTAATCGGGACCGTGGTCAATTGTAACGTGGTCAATATCAACGTTGTCAATCGGGACCGTAGTTATTTGGGACGGAGGTCAATCGGGACCGTGGTCAATCGGGACTGTGGTCAATATTAACGTGGTCAATATTAACTTTGTCAATCGGAACCGTGGTCAATCGGGACTGTGGTTAATCGGGATTGTGGGCAATCGGGACAATGGTCAATTGCAACCGTGGTCAATCTGGACCGTGGTCAATATTAATGTGGTCAAACGAGACGCTCCCAATTGTTTCTATGTACTTGGCTAGTTAACTATTGATTTCATATTTAGTTTTGATTTTTGATTTCTTAAGAGAAAATTATTTTTCAAGGGAAATTTTTTTTTAAATGTTTTTTTAGAAACAAATTAAAATTTTTGTTAATAAATTTTGTTCGTACAAGATCGGATTATTTTTATGTACTTGTTTTTTTTTAACTTTGTGAGTTTTTTTAGAAAAATCACTACTTTTTGTAATAACTCTTTATTATAAAAATTTGTATTTTTTTGTAAATAACTGTTTTTTTATAAAAATTTATATTTTTTCTGCAAAATTTAAAAATTATTTTTTTGTGATAAATATTAAAATTTTAGTAATTTTCTGCGTACAAATTAGAATTATTTTATGCACTTGGCATATCTTTTTTATCTTTGTGAGTTTTTTTTAGAAGGATTAATAAATTAAAGCAATTAAAATTTTGTTGCAATAAGATCCATTTTGAGAATAATAAAATAAATATTACGTATATATATTTTTGCTTTCTTTGCATACGTATAACTAAATTATCTTGTGCAATGTGAGATATACGTCCACCACTTTTTTTTAATAATATATTATTTTATTAATTATATGTATGCAAAGATAGTTAAAGTATATATATATATATATATATATATATATATATATGTTTATGTTGCGTAATTTAGCTGGACCATTTTTTGATTAAAACGTATTTTAGCGGGACCATTGGCTCTTAGTTGGACGGTCTTTGTAATACTTTTCGTGTTCCGTATTTTATCAGGACGATCCAGATAAAAGCTATGTGAATGTATCGTATTTTATCGTATTTTATCGAGACCACATAAAATTTCCTTCTTTTATATATGATTTTTTTTCTTATTATTTATTAATCTTAAGAATATGAGTATTGGGATTAATATTTTTAGTAATTCAGTGTAGGAGAGAAAGTTCATATAAAGATAGGCAAAAAGAATCAAAAAAAATTTTAATATTTTTAGTAATATTATTAATTTTAATTATAATATACGATCCGTATATTTTAATAATTCTTTTGATGTAACGTATTTTATCAGGACCATAGCACAAACACTATCGT
>JBCEZW010000054.1:4209335-4228935 GCA_039654385.1 Cataglyphis altisquamis
TTAACCTTCGAATTACACATACCTAGTTGCGTCCATATCCCTAAAATACCTAGTGAAACTTCCTAGTAACCAACTAGATCCGCGCCTACATCATTCCTCTAGATCCACTAGATTAATCCTAGCTCTCGGCATCCCTGGGGTATAGCCGGTGAAAGCAGGTTGCCCTATAAAAATAGAGAGCAATCTTTTTCTCACTAACTGGGGTATAGAGAGAAAAAGAGCGTCGCTGAGACGTAACAAAGTCCATTTGTAGGATTCATCACGGGATCAATTTGGCGGTCAGCCAATTAGCAAGCGAGACGCTATTGTCGCTTCTCTGGTTATTTAGGATTCTAATCTAGATGTATTATGTCTATGGTGTAATCTTACATATGATGTTAATGGTATGTGTGTGTTGTACGTGTATATACCGATGAATTACTAAATGTAAAAAAATAATTATTTATCTTATAAAAAGAATTATAGTGATTAATTTAAAACGAAATTATCCAATCGGTGCAACTTAACTCAAAATAATATGCTAATTTCCTACCTACTGTTGTCTACCGGTTTGATTAGTATCATAACATGTAATAATGCATACAATGATTTTTTCGATGAAGAGTTAATGCTAAAACCTTTATCAAATAATCATATTTATGCTTATTTTCAATTTACCACGATATGGAAAACGGCAAAACATATAGAAACGCGTAAGTAATTATTATAGTACTTAATCAGTAAGTTTGAGTCTGTTAAGTATTCATATAAAGATAAAAAAAAAATTATTTTAGTTCAACATTCGCATCTCTTTCCGAGAGGATTGGGTGAAATCATAGCTCGTCATAATATCGATGAGTTACATGTTACTTTAACGGAAGGCTTATGGAATTATCAAAAATGGGGATATCCATTCCATGATGCTGGACCTGGTGCTGAAATCATGGCCTGGTTTAATAAAAATGTAACAAAGTAAGAAATAGTATTAATTTTGTAATTTTTTTTTTATATTTAACAATAACATCAAACCATTATATATAACATCGAATAATATAATAAAACATTTATATATCATATAATAAAGTACTTTAATCAAAAGGCAAATTTTTTTAACTGCTATGATTTTAATTTCTGATGCGTTGAATACAGAATAACATAATTTCACTAAGAAAAATATTCTTACTTGAATTATATAGAAAAATTTTAAAAGCATAATATATAAATTTTTTTATAGCGTAGACAAAGAATGGAAAGGTCTGACAAATGCTTTAGCTGGATTACTTTGTGCATCTCTGAATTTTATTGATATATCTAATAGCATGTCACCAGAATTTACATTCCGTCCCACTGGTCTTGTCATGGATGGATTAGTAAATGCTAGTCACTTACGTTATTCATCACTACCAAAGGAGATAGTTTGTACTGAAAATCTAACACCATTTAAGAAATTATTGCCATGTGATTCTAAGGTATTCATAAATCGTAAGTGTATCTATATTGATTCATTATAGAAGCTAATTAATTTTTTTCTCTAGAGAGGTCTAGCAACATTGTTGAATTCTGCACATATACATAATACAAATTATCACTCAATTGGAATACATTTTCGATCCATATGTCGTGATACAACTTGCACAAGAACTTCTTTAGAACTCCGACAGACTGTTTCCTTAATATATGATATAATGACAGACATGAACCAGGTAAAATTAGATTAATGTACATAAAATAATCATAAATTAAATACTATTGTTCTTAATTTACATAGGATTGGTCAATAAGAAAATTTTTTGGAATGGGGCTTCAAAGTGCATGCCCGCTTGCAACATTAAGTAATGTGTATGTTGATATATCGAACAATAATACGAATCATATATATGAATTAACACCACTACCGAGTGCAAGAATCATTAGCTTACGTGGAGGACAACAGAATGATATAGCGGTATATGATATCAGAACTCATTCTAGTAGAGGAATATTTAATATTGCTGCTATGTATAATATGCCAACTAACACTATAAACTATCCTTCAATTCTCTATGCAAATAGATATATTATTGGTATGTATGTGTTCCAATTTTTAAAATATTTTTATAATTAATCTATATTTTGTTTGTAGTTGAATATTTCATAATCATATATTTGTCATACATAATCAAAAAATTTATAATTTTAGAAAATCAGATTTGTTAATTAATGTTATATATGAATACATATAATATTACAGGTTGTTTATTAATATGTGAAATACATTATACATAATGGTAGAATACGAAAGTTACAAAAATATTTATAAAACATTTTATTTCAAAGGTACATCCTGTTTTATATTTCAACAAGTGTTTACCTATTTTTAAAATAACTATCATTAGTTGAATATAAGCAGAATACTTTATCCCTAGTTTGAATATTTTATTTTAAATTTGAATGTCTCATTATAAATTACTTGATATGTTTTAAAAAGATGGTATTTGAATATACGAGCAATTTTAAAAATGAAGTTTTGGATGAAATAAACAAATAAATTCAAACCAAGAGAGCAAAAAAGACTTTATACATTCTTATGGAAAATAACTTCTTTTATGAAACACTGAACAAAAATCTCAATAAGTACATCTGTCTAAAAGAGCTACAGCTTAGCCTAAGAGAGCATTAAAAGTTGATTTTTAGGATTTTTTGTGAAAATGATTGTATTTGCAGCTTTCTGCAATTTTCAACAAGTAAAAAACTTCAAGACTTATCATGTGGGAATGACTGCAATATGAATCTCTCCCATAATCTTCCAATTATCTGTTCATAGAATTCATTGCATGATTGCCTAGTCATTGCCAATCGCTTCATTTTATTTACATATAGAATAAGATTAGCAAAAAATGGAAATGAGAGCTAATAGAACTATAACATTAATAATGATCAATTATTTGAACTCGATGAACAGGATAATTTGAAGCTACAAATATGATTATTTTTGCAAAAATCTTAAAAATCTCTTCTAACATTTGAAATTAACTTCTAACAAGCTAAACAATAACTCCTAGATATTTGTATCCATTGAGACTTTTGTTCAGTGTCACATAAACACTGTCACAAAATCTTAAAGTTTGAACGAAATCCATCTAGCATCATTTCTTATAAGAAGTTCTTCGTCCTTAACAGAGTCCTTTCAGTTAAAAATTTTAAGTTTTTATTAGTTGCTAGCATACACAAATTTGAAAATTATCTGGATTTTTTTAGTACATTAGATAATCTATAATAAGCTATATTATTAAGCTATAAGATATTCTATAATAAGCTATATTATTCAAGAGATAATCATTTTGAATATCCTTTAAAAATAAAAAAATATTTGTTGAAATATAAAACAAACTATAAATTTGAAACAGGTCATTTCAGATATATATTTATGTAAATTTTATTATTTTTATATCCTGATTGAACTTATGTTTCTATCATTATTAATATTTTGTATGTATATTAGAAAACATTTTATTTATAGAATGAGTTGATGCAATTTACATAGGACAGATTTCTGCAATTGATAACAATCCGAAAAACAAGATTAGTTATTTCTTGTAGAATCATTTTCTGATGATGGAATACGATTCCGGTTTTTAAATTTCTCCATCACATCAAAATTTTGATAAATTTAGTAGTTAATGTTATAAGAAATAACTATTTTAATGTACTTTATTATATTATAATTATGATATGCGAAAGCATTTGAGAAGTTTTATTACAATCAAATTAATTATTTTGTATTAGGACTTCAGTTTTTAAAAACAATTTATTACATCAATTATAGTTAAAATATTTATAATTAGAACAAAAAAATATAATTTATATAAGCAATGTTTAAATTGTGTTTCCTTCTGTGTGCAACACAAAGAAACTGATCCTTTAATAAATTATTGTAGTAGTTATTTATTTGTCTCCAAAGTTGCACAAACTCTAATTATTTTTTTCTCAAAGATTTTGAATATTTTTAGTTAATGTTCGATATACAATCGATATGTATTAATTATCATTGTTTATTCTTATGAATAAGTGAATTGTAGTTGTTGAATTTATAATTATATTATCTTAATAATAACACACATATTATAACAAGAAAATTAATAATATTATAACATCTTGTTATAATAATATTATAACAAGAATATTTCTAAAAAAAGCTCAAAATAAATTTACACACACACACGCGCACACACACACACACACACACACACATATACACACATTAATTTTAATATATAATTTTTTAGGATATGGTCAAGAAAGAGGCAGTTTGGTGACTAAATTATATAATAATCACTGGCAGACATTGGACGTGATCTTACTGGAAAATATTCCATGGTACTTATTAGTTTATTTACATTCTGTTACAATAACTCAGAATGGACAACATGTTCGTCCATGTAAGTAGACATAAAATAAAAAATATAAAATAATCTAAATAGAGAGTTGACTATTGTCTATACACATCTCACAATATATAATATATGTGTAATATAAGCAATCAGTAAAATTTATAAAAGAAACTTTATTATATGAAAACTTTACAACATAATTACATATCGATACACATATTTTGTAATATTATTTATAATATTGTACACACATTATAGTGGTGCAGCGTTATCTACCTGGAAAAGAAAGAAAAAGCCCATATTACTTAGAATTAATCCTGCGCCTGCCTCCACATTCGATAATGAAAATCACTATCGATATAGATTACTTATTTCTTAAATGGCAGGAATATCCACCAGATGCTAATCACGGTTTTTACATGGGACCAGCCATAATTACAGCTTTGTTACCCATAGCTAGAAATTACACCGCTCTGCCATTCGATGGAAGTACAATCAATTCAAGGTTCGTTTTCTTTATCTTAGCAATTTCTTTGCCTGTCAATAACTAATATAAAAACGCAATTTTTTTTTTTATAAGTAGGATAAATTATATAAGTAGCTCATATGGACAATAACTAAACTTTGCAGTTTTAATGCTTCAAAGGACTATTATTTAGTACAATTACGGACAGAGTCCTTGCTTATCAGTCTTCCGACTCCCGATTTCAGTATGCCTTATAATGTTATATGCCTTGCATGTACAGCCGTCGCATTAGCATTTGGCCCTCTGCACAATATTTCCACGAAAAGATTGGTCTTGAAGCGTATTGAGAAGGATTGGAAAAGTAAATTGTTTTCTTTCTTCATAGAAAGAATATTTAGAATGAAGAGAAAACAAGAATAAAGACTATAAATGAATTATATATTAAATGTATTATAAATGTATAAAGTGTATTTCTCATTTAAATAAATATATTCACATATTTCCTTTGTATATTGAATAAATTTTATTAATACAGATGCAAGAATTTTTCTGATACGTGATTTTAGAAATTAAAAACGGTCTTTTAATTTCTTGTTTAGTGAAAAATATTTGCTTTTATATGCTATGTAAAGCAACCAAAAATTGTTATTTTTCAAACAATGATCTTGCAGTATTATAAAATTTCTTAATGTTTACTGTGGAAAATATTAAAAAGTGCATACATTCTGTTCTGAACCCAATATGTACATACTTTGACATCTATATTTACTTTAAAAATTGAAACTTATTTCATATTAAAAATTATAATATATATAATTAATTATATTTAATCATTTTTGTATATGTGACAAGTTTCTATATATTCTATAACTCTATAACTTTTAATCAAGTGATTCCATTCATGATGTAACTCCATTTTTAATCCATTAATAAAATAATGTAGAATCAGAATGGTCATGTGATAATTTAGTATGAACTATTCAACTATTATCAATTAATCAATCAATAAGATAATAAATACAAGGTGTCTACTCAAATCTTGTAAAAAAATTCTCTGATCTTTTAGGTATATTTGTTCAAATTCCCAGATAAAAAAAATATTTTGAAGATCTTTTTGGTGCAATTTTTTAAAATAAATTTTTTTATTGTACACATTTTCTAATGCTTTTTACTTATATGAAAAAAAAAAAAACACAAAGCCACTTGAATTTCAAGTGCTAAATTTACAAATATACTGACAAAAGCTGAATAGCTTTCATTAAAATAAAAATTTTTAATGTGCATATTTTTTTTTATCACTAAAAATTAAAATAAAGAATATGTACTGTATATTCAATATTTTAACAAAATATTGAAAACATAAACTGAGATAGAAATATATTTATATATTTTAAACACATAATTCACAACTTGACTCAAACTTATTGTAAACGGCCTACAATGTAAGAGCAAAATTATTAAAGAGAATTTTTTTGAAAATTTCTCGAGTTCCAATAAAATTCCATGAGAATTCCCTGATTTCTCCAGGTACAAAAAAAATTTCCTGAGAATTCCAGATTTTCCATGCTTTTCCAGAGAATAGACACCCTATAAATATGTAAGAAATGTAATACAAACAACAGGTGGATAAGCTACAATAATAACTTATTGTATATGGGTTTAAAGTGCCATGATCGGAGAAAAAACATATGCATCCGTTTGACGGATAATTTATTCTTGTTTTTAACTTCGTTCCATACGTTGTTCGATAACCAGTCTATCGATAAGTGTACGTGGTAAATGCAAAGCTTCACGTAAAGTCTGTTTCGGCGTCAATTTTCGCAGGAAAGTCTTTGCAATTGGAGAATCTGTTGTAGTCATGGGATCTCTATTCTCGTCGCAAGGTGTTCGACTACTCTGATCATTTTCTTCTTCGTCAGATGAACAGAGGTCAATTAACATTATTGTACTTGACGGACATTTTCTCTCTTTAATTGGTTTTATAGTCTCCACATCATCCAAAGGTGATTTCACAGCAGTAAATGCGATTAAAGTCTCTTTAGCTGTTGTATTAATACCGGCATCTTCATCTTCAACAATGATCGGATCTAATTCATTTCCCAATGGTGCTTTACGTTTGGAAGATACAACCACATTTTGCTCACAAGTTGCTTTTTTCGATTTTGTTTTGCAAGCCGGTCCCACTCTTCTCATTAATAAAACTTTTCGCACATTGATATTTTTCTGAGGACACTGATATTTTGAGGAATCCTTCTTTAGTTCATCAATTTGTTTTTCACTCAAGCGAGTAAGAACAACATAAATAGGTCGACATGTGACATACAGCAGTTGTGATCGTATGCTCAACACTAAAGAGAACATAAATTATGTAAACTTTTTAAAAAATTTCTTTAATATTTAATATTATATCAATTCTATAATAATTTTTTAATATAATATTATTTACTATTTCTTTATATTTCTTTACATATAAAAATATTTATATATAAAAATACAGATAAATCTTCATATACAGGTTCCAAAAAGATAGTACCAGATTTTAGAAGGAAGTATTCGTAAAAACAAATCAATCTCAAGTAATACTCCAAAAACTACTCATTGCCTAATTATATTTCTGTTATTAAATAAATTTTGTGGCATTGCCATTTGCTCTGTCATACATGAAATATTTGTCAGAATTTAAAAATGTAAAAATTAGCCTTTTCTCAGATATACAAAACCAAACACTGTCAACAATTATCGTTTCAAAACTGAACAAAACAATAGATGCTACGCGAGTGTTTGTAAATGAACTGACATAAAGAATTGAAAATTGTCAACAAACTCATTATGACTTTAGAAGCTCGAATATTGTAACAAATTTGTAAATATTAAAATTCTTAAAATCATAAAAAAATAATTATTCCATATTCAGCTAAAAAAATTGCAAATTCCCCCTTAAAATATTCAATATTAAATCCTGATACTAACCCTGACTCACCCTCAATAAATCTGCTGAGGCCTCCGATTTAAAATAAAATATAGTTTCTTATCAACTTAAAAAAAATTCATATATAAACACATAAAATTTTTATACTTTATAATAAATAACTTCCCTAAAATTATTTAGAGAGACGAATTAATTAGAGAGACGAATATACAAGCGGTTGCGTGTAAATATATCATCCAACGCATACTTGAAATGAGTTCTATCTATAATAACAGAAAATGTTTTATAACACGGAAATAAATGGTTTTTAGAATATTTAAGACTTTTTGGATTGTTTTTATGAATACTACATATTCCTCAAATTGGTACCACTTTTTTTTGAACATTTTATATACAGGATGTCCGGAGTCGGTTGCACCACCCGTCATGTACAGGTAGAGATAAAACTGAAGTAAAAAGTCCTGTACCATTTTTCTCTATAACATTTAATAAAGGAGTTATTATTGAATGAAGTCTGGCCTATCATCGATGATTTTTAGCTGGTGTGCGAGAGCGCTCCGCTGTTATGGCGTGGCATCCCTCCTAGATGCGCGGCTCACTGACGTGAGTCCGACTAAAGGTCGACGCTGATTGGCCAGACCTCACTCAATAATAACTTCTTTATTAAGCGTTATAAAAGAAATGGTACAGGACTTTTCTTCTCAGTTTTATCTGCTCTACCTGCATACGACGGGGGACGGGGGGGGGTGCAATTGACTCCGGACACCCTTTATGTGTGCATGCGTGCGCGCGCGCGCGCGCGCGTGCGGTGTGTGTGTATATATATATATGTGTGTGTGTGTGTGTGTGTGTGTGTGTGTGTGTGTGTGTGTGTGTGTGTGTACAGGGTGTCTCAAAAATTTTGACACCCGAAGTGGAAGGTAAATTGGGCCAAATTGAGTCGAAAAGTCCTGTACCATTTTCCTCTATAAACTTCAAAAAGTTATTGAATAAAATCTGGCCAATTGTCGCCAATCAAGCGCACGTTGGTCAGCGCCTGATAGTGTGCGTGAGCGTTCAGCTGTTACAGCGGCGCACCACTACCAGGCACGCGGCTCACTGACGTATATCCGGTTAAAGATCGGCGCTGATTACTTTACTCAATAATAATTTCTTTCTGAAGCGTTATAGAGGAAAATGGTACAGGACTTTTCGAATCAGTTTGGTCCAATCCATCTTCATATTTCGGATGTGTCAAAATTTTTGGGGCACCCTGTATATATATATACATATATATATATATATATATATGTACATACACACACACGCGCTCGCAAATACACGCACGCACGCACGCACGCACGCACGCACGCACGCACGCACGCACGCACGACGCACGCACGCACATATATATATATATATATATATATATATATATATACAGGGTGTCCTGCAAAGATTGTGCCAACGCTTGTGAACGGGTAGAGGACAGTAAACTGAACAGAAAAGCCCTTTATCCCTATCCCCATTTTGCAATTTTTGCAATAATTATTGAAATATTAATTAAAAAATATTGGCGAATGAGCACGCGTTTCGTGCGGCTATTGCGCGGATAGACCATGGAACGTACGCGCTAGGCGTGCCAGCGGCGAGCTTCATAGTGACGCACGGCTACGAAAAATGTTTGGTCTCACGCGTATCGTCGCGATATATTATATACAGGGTGTCTGATAATAATCGTCCCATCTGTCGTGTGCAGATAGAGCGGTTTAAACTAAATAAGAAAGTTCTTTACCATTTTGCAATTTTCGTAATAATTATTGAGAAATTAATTTAAAAATATCGATCAATTTGCGTGAGTATAAGCGCGCAGTACAAAGGAACAACCCATTGTGTGGTTGCTAGAATGCGAGAATCTATCGTTATTTACGCTCGTACATAATCGTTGCCATTTGTAAAGCGCTCCTCCCAAAATTTCATCGCGTGCTTAGTGACCGCAAACTTCTGGGCTGTCTCTGGGCCGTTCTTTCTCACCGCGCGCTTATACTTACGCAAATTAATCAATCTTTTTAAATTAATTTTTCAATAATTATTACAAAAATCGCAAAATGGTAAAGGACTTTTTTACTCAGTTTAACCCACTCTATCTGCACACAACAGATGGAACGATTATCAGACACTCTGTATAAACACACACGCACGCACGCACACAAATATATTATTTTATTTCTCTAATCATGACTTCTTTCTTTAGTGCTGTTTTACCATTATTTAATTTACATGATTTGCATATGTGACCATATATGTCCATATCTTTATAAGTGTAGATTATATCTTTATACTAGCTATTTCTTCTATTTATTTTTGTATATATTATATTAATTAACCCAATAAATGAACAATCCGTTTTTAATATTTAACAATTTAATAGTGATGTCATTTTGATCTTTTATTTCTTTCAATATCTATTATTTATTTTTCCTTTTATTTATCTCTCATATATTATTTAATTTTTATAATTTATAATTGTTTTATACAATTGCATAGCTCGTTTATTCAATGCCTTAGTTTTCATGTTAATATTTGTTTAAAAACAGATATTTAATTGAGTGAAAAGCGTCACTATGTCTTGTATACCCTCCATCACTACTGTATAATATTAATAATATTAAAAAAATATTAGATTGGTCATTTATTTGATAATATTATATAATTACACAACAATAAATTAATATACAATATTTTGTATGCTATGTATACAAAATAATTGACAAAGGAAATTATCTATATTGGCAAGTGAAGTTATGAACATGCATGATATATCATTTGTTTCAGTTCCTTTTTCATTCTACATATGGTCACATAAACTGCGTTCGGGAAGCACGCTTAAAATGTCTTTCTATCTTTGTTACTTACTGAACAAGGAAGACAGAACACGATTTTAGCGAACTCCCTAAACGCATCCATAATCATGGAAATATATAATAAAAGAATATATAATAAAAGAAAGCAAAACAAAAAAATAAAGACTACTAAAGCACTATAGAGAATATGGAAGTATTTAACTGTACTTTAACTTAATTTTTATAACTTTGATGAGATAGCATATAATGCTTAGTAATATTGACATGTATATCTGTACACTAAAATACATACTTGGTTTGCTTTTAAAAGAATTCATAAATTTATATTGATGCACATAATCATTTGTCAGTTTATCCCGGTTTTGTTTGTGTGTCACTATCCATTTATCACAATCTACTTCTGTGTCTAGCCATTTTGGTCTGCATGAATCATTCAATACAGGTGCGATGACGTGCCTTTCGATTCTATCTAATCGTTCTTGTTGCGTATCCTCGGTCATTGCTTTCGATTTCTTTGCTAGCATTATACCGGCAGGCGATGAGAATGGGATAGTGGCATATCTTGCAAAGCTAAAAGAACTTCTAACACGTCTAGAAGTTCGTCTAATACTGTTATCAGGAACACTCGCGTTATTCGCACAAATTGACTTAGCTTCAGTCTTATTTGAAAATAATTGGAAATATTCCAGAAATTGATCCTGTTGCACTTCAGGCTCGGCTGTGGACAGATTTGGTGAAGACGAGCGCGAGCCATTACCATCATGGTCTTGTTCGCAACACATTTTTTCATGTTCCTAAATAATTAAATAAAAAAATTAAGCATTTTATCATATAATAAATTTAATTTATAATAAGAAATAAATTACGTGGTTAAGTCAAATATAAACCGGACTTTTTCTAAAACATTTTATTCGATCAAAATATTTTTAGTGCACATTCAAGTCACTTTTCTACATAGTCTCCACTAAAAAGCATTTTTGCCACCTGATTGGCAGTTTTTTATTTTCATGTCATAAAAAGTAATGGGATGTGTCCAAAGCCGATTATGTACGAATTCTGCCATGCATTTTAAACAAATTAGCTTTAGATGTCTCACTATTTTTTATAATATGAGAATAAATAAAACTACCAATCTGATGGCAAAAGTGTTTAAATGTTAGTGGAAACTATGTAAAAAAAGTAACTTAGGTGTGCGTTAAAAATATTTTGATTAAATAAAAAATTTTTTGGAAAAAGTTCGGTTTGCGCAATTGTTTTTGGATACATCCCATTATTTTTTATAACACGAAAATAAAAAAAAAACTACTACTTTTGTGGCAAAAATGTTAGATTTTAATGGAACTATATAGAAAAATGATTTGGGTGTGCACTAAAAATATCTTAATCAAATAAAATGTTTTGGAAAAAGGGTTGTGGTTTATATTTGACTTGCCCATTTATGATAAAGCTAATAATAATATAATACCTTCATTTTTGCGAGACCTATGAATTCAGCATCACAATTATCACACAAATAAATATCGTCACATGGTGGTTGAACCATCATGGGGGCTTGTTGTTGTTTAGTCTTATTTCCATAACCTGATGAAGATGCATTATGAGATAACAATGTTCTTCGAGGACTGTCATTTTTTTTGTCATAATACTGTAAATATAAAAAAAAACTTCCTCATTATTGAATCAAAAAGCATGAAATAAATCAAACTACAGTGAAGTTTTATAGAACTCTATTATAATATTCTATATTCTTTTAGGATTTAAAACACATATACACGTTACATATTATATACCATGTTTTCATTACGAAAGGTCACTAGTAACTTTCCAGTGCTTTTATGATATAAACTAGTAGTTGAATCCCAATTATTAACATATTCTAATTCTTCATGAGGATATTGTGCTAAATAAGAGCAAAAACGTAACAAATATTCACTTCTGTGGTATGTATAACAACGAAAAACCAATTTTTTTAAATTTGCCATCCAGTTCTAAAATGACATTTTTGAATTAGTATTTATGGAAAAAGCATGATTTTATAATACTTTACAATCTATTAAAGATATAGACATTATTATTAAATAGTAAAAGACTGCTTACATCATTTATTTTTTTAGGTCTTGTTAGCGGATTTGAAAATTTAATATCTTGAGGCCACCACTTGGGTCTGTTAATAAGTTTAGTAGTATCATGGCCTAATGAACAGTGAACCATAAACAATATAAAGCGTTCCAATTGTACCTGCAGAAGAAAATATTTATCAATATATTGTTCATCAATAGAATTTAAGTCATCATGCAATATAGTTCTATTTATTTTTCATTATTTAATTATTTAAATATATAAAAATAATTCAAACTTATATCAGAAAAAACAAATAGGGTAACATTGAATTATATGTACCATTGTAATTTTTTCCAAAGATGTAGGATATCCATTAGCAAATAAAAGAGGAAGATTGGATACCATAGAACCCTCTTCCTTTGCCAAAGTTCCATTATCCTCAAAATATTTATCATTAGTATCATTCATTCTGGTTTCAGTGTTAGAAACTTGATTTTGAGGCAGTTTTCTTGTACCATTTCTATCACCCTCTTGCATAACTGATAGTTTCATATTTCCAAAATTATCAACTTTATTCCCCATTTAAAATATTTGCTTCATGAAAAGCCCTATAATGTTTTGTACAGATTATTTTTTTATTCTATTAAAAATTTTTCAAAAGTTTATAAACAATTTAATATATTTTATTATATAATTTTTTTCAATTATATAAAAATATATATATATATATATATACAAGTAATATTTTTAAACACTAAATTATTTCATCAATGTTTAAATATTTTACAAGAATTCGCTTCTGAGTTTCTATATAAGAAATACAATTTAAATTATCTTATAGAGACAATCTTGTGAACAAGCTATAATAAGTGACATTTTATCATATAATCTGTATCTCTATGTGTACCTCTATCTGTACCTCTTTCTCTTTCATTAATTCATAAGCTTTTCTATTCAGAATTAAATATATGTGATATGTAGCATAACAAATGTGATAATGGTGGCAAATGCAATATATAATAATATTCTATTATGAACTAAACGACAAGACAAAACCTATTACAAATGATGAATCTGTATACCTTTTTTTCTTTCTTTGGCGATTCTATCCATAAGTTATGCAGAACTCAATGTCATTCAAGAGCACGGTGATATACAATATAAGCTTCAACATTCTCACTTACATTTTTTAGTATAATATTTATAAATTTGTATAACTTAACTCCGATAATATTTCCGTTTTCTTCCTTCTTGGATGGCTATCTATTTTAGAAACTTTTCTCGCGCATGCTTTTTTTCTAAATCAAAAAGATTTCAAAAAGCTATAGATAGCTGCAAAGTTCCTTAACTTAATAGCTAATTTAAATTCGTAACTTTATAGATATGCACAAACGGGCTTTACATGACAATTGTTAGGCATCCAGCGTTCTAACGAACATAAAAATAATCATTTTTGTGCATCTTTGCCATCAGAATATGAATTCTACAATATTATATATGTTGGCTTGTTTATTGCGAGCTTAATTTTTCTTTCCGAGATCCTTATCCTCATTCAGAAGCTTCGCACTGAGTATCTTATTTTCGAAATGAATACTCGATGTGGTAATCACTTTTTTGAGACACCTCAATGTAACCACACACTGCACATACACAATACCTAACACAACTGGTTGCCACCCAATATCCAACTAAGCAGCGCGGGAGTTTTTCTCCGCAGTGGGGATCGATGACAATTGACAAACACTTAAGTAATGCCAGACCTGCGCTCTACAAGAATCGATCGCAATTATGCGAGTAAAATTAATTCTTGAAATTAATGTTCCACAATTTGTGAATCGTAGGGTTCACGCAATCATCGAACGTAGTCAGTTACAGGGCGATAGAATCTGCCGAGTGGCAGTTCTTTCTTTTTGCTACACTGTATGCTAGGCATACGGTGAACTTGAGATGGCGACACATCACGTCTCAACCCCGTCACTCATTTCTTTCAGCGTCCATAAAATTACGAGGTTGTGAACTTGTTTCGACATTCGTCAATATTTGTCTTCGAAGATTGAATGAAAATTGTAGATAATATTAATATTCTATGTACCTATTCTAATTTTCACAACAATAAAATAAAACCAATAGAAAACACAAAAAATAGTGTGACATTAAAAGCAACTTTACATATTTTGCCAATATGTAAAGTGTACGTTATACTTAAAAAAAATTGTAAAGAAACTAAAATAAGGCCAGGATACGTAAAAAGTTTTACGGTCCGAGCATAGACTTTTGCATAAGCGCATAACCATAAGCATAAAGAAATTGATTGGTCAATTTCCTTAAGCATATTCTCATGGACAAAACAATTTCCTTATGTTTATGGTTATGCGCTTATGTAAAAGTCTGTGCTCGGGTTCTTAGGGTAATATTACATTTATCGTATGACAAATTTTTTAAGCATTTGATTATAAAATAGAAAATTTCATGAGTCTCTAGAAATTAGCTAATCAATACGCTTAAAAAATTTGTACGATAAATGTAATATTATCCTTAGTTGTAATTATAAAGCCGATATTACATTTGTCGTACAACAAATTTTTTAAGTACATTGATTAACTTATTTCTAGAGACTCAAGAAATTTTCTATTTTGCAGCCGATCAATATACTTAAAAAGTTTGTCGTACAACAAATATAATATTACCCTAAGGCCGTAGACAAATCGACTAATCATAATTAAGCAATCTTACAATGTAAAAATATTTGACTGTGATTGGTCGATTTGCGTACGGTCTTAGGGCCAATTCCACCACCTTCGGTTAAGTTAACCGACGGCAGGGTGGCAACTGAAATTATAAGAATGCTTGGTTTTCATTCATCTCTATTTTCTGTTGCCACCCTGCTGATTTTAACTGTCGGTTAACTTAACCGAAGATGGTGGAATTGGCCCTTAACCTCTGATATACAATGCTATTTTATCTGCTGAACTGCTTGCGTGTAATTGTGTTGGCAGTCTTGCTATCTGCTAAGCTGAAAATTGTATGTCTACTTGGCTGCTGACTAATATGTTGGATTTCCGTGAAAAAAAAACAGCTATTTTTTTGTATGTTGTACTAGCTTATTATTAGAGCCAATGAAGACACAGCTTCAGGTTAAGTTGTGTAAAAGAAGTTATGATGCTTTAATTTTCTATTTGTATGATGTTAGCTGACGATTGACGATTAACACTTTTTTTAAATAATTATGTGCGAAATCGATTGTATTTCGTTTGTAGATTATTGTAGTGCATTTATTTTCGTTTGTTAGTTGATAATTAATTTTTAATTAATTATTTAATTGTAGACCATGAAACTAGCCAACTTGTACTATAAAATTACAAAAATAGATGTAGATAAAATCAATTGTATTTCGTTTGTAGGTTATTGTAGTGCATTCATTTTCATTTGCTAATCTCAAGTTTCAAGTTAGAACTTACATATCAAACAAGAGGGCAGCAGCTTGATTGATTTGTCGAGTAGCTACAGTTCAATAAATTTATTTATTAATTATAAACAATTTAGAAAGACTACAAAGCTTTTTAAATTTACTACAAAACTCAACAAACAAAATACAATTGATTACAAAAGAATTCTTTTTATTTTATAATATATATGATGTATCATATGATGTTAGCTACTCAAGTAGAACACAAAATCATAATAAGACCATAATCACATCAAATAGAAGTCAATTTAGAAAAAATCATTATGTCGTCAATCAATACATTTTTTATGATGATTTTGTGATGAATTCTTGACATAACAATGATTTTCAAGTGATTTTTTAACTATGTATGTAAAAAAAAAATCACGATTACATCAAAATGATGTCTAAATAAAGTCATAATGATGAGAAAATGATCGAAGCATGATTAAAAAGTGAGTTTTTATAATCATTTTCTCTTCCTCTTGACATCATTTTGATTTTATCAAGATTGGCTGCATTCAATACAACATTTATTTTAAAACTGTTAAAAGTTTTCTTTGCTGAGATAGAGAACTATTTCTTTAAATGTAAAAGTATAGTCCAAAATCTTAAGAAAGAAAACTTCCAAAACACATGTAAAATAAACGTTTTCCTGAATGTGGCGATTTATATTATCTGATATTTATGTAATTTATATAATTATATATTTATATAATTTATATAATTATATATTTATATAATTTTATAAAAGATGTAAAAAAATGAGAAAAAAGTATAAAATTGGATATTGTATACTCTCTATAGATATATTATATACTATCTATAGATATATTAATTGCATCTTAAAAATTACATTTTATAGAAACAAATTTCTTCTTATCAATATCATAAGTAAAAATTACTAATATTATGAAATAGTATAAAATACCATAAAATAGAATAGGTAATTGTTCTTTTCTTCTTTGATATTAAAATTTAATGTTTTATCTATATCATTTTGTTTATCATAATTTTGTTCAACAATACTTTGTTCATCATTTTCATCATTATAATCTAATAAACTCATTGTTTTCAATAGTACTGTTACTTTTATTGTTAATATATAGAACAATTGTCAGAGTAACTGAAGGAATTGAAATAAAGATTAGAATTTGGATCCATATTAAGATAATTGTCATCTCCTTAAAAACCTATGTGATTCACAAAGAAAGAGATCACGGTTGTATTATCATTATTAATATTATTACTCTCATATTCATGCTTTTGAGTATCACTACTATTTAGATCCTGCAGCTATAGCTTTAAGTTCATTTAATTTAATATATTTTATAGTACTAATTCTATGTTTGAATGGTACCTTTCTCTGAAATAAGGATTTTCTGAAATAATATATAATATAAAAAAAATGAATAATACTAAAAGTATTGATGTATACAGGGTGTTCTAAACCACCCGTACACCCCTTTTGTTTCAAAAACTAAGCATTTTATAGAAAAACATTTTGAACAAAAATTGTATGGTTTAGAGGGGAACATAAGCTGGTGTCATTGGTTTGACCCTGGATGGCATCGTTAAGGTCAAGTCAAAAACACCTTTAATTTCTTAAATGGAATCCCCTATTTTTTATTGTATATTCTTATAGCTTATGTCGAGAGCTTTCCAAAACACTACAATAAAGTATTTTTTTATTAAGAATTTTTAAAGTTATTTTGTATCTTAATCTGACATATTTTAATATAAAATATAAAATATCTCGAAAATTATTTAATTACAATTATTTTTAATTGTATCGTAATACTTTTATGTACAAAATAATAAGATGAATCAAATGGTGTACAGAAAATAATAGTTTTTAAAAAAAGGTATGCAATTATTTGCAACATACTTTTCTATAACAATTATTTATTTTTTTTGACACCATTTGATTCATCTTATTATTCTGCACATAAAAGTATTACGATATAATTATCAAACACTAAATAATTTTCAAGATATTTTATATTTATACTAAAAGTCAGATTAAGATACAAAATAACTCAATAAATTCTTAATGAAAAAATATTTTATTATAATTTTGTGAAAAGCCCTCAAAATAAGCTACAAGAATATGCAATAAAAAATAGGGGTTTCTATTTAAAAATTTTAAGTTGACCTTGACCTGACTTTGGAAATGCCGCTTATGGTAAAATTAATACTGTCATTAAATGCGTCTTTTTAATCCTTACAACTTTTGTCTGAAATATTTTTCTCTAAAATGTATCGTTTGCGAGATATTTGAGTGTATTCAGACTTTTGACACATCCTGTATATACATATTTATAAAAACATGAATGCAAATTATATAACAGAAAGTATATGTCTAACTGTGTGTGTGTGTGTGTGTGTGCGCGCGTGTGCGTGTGTGCGTGTGTGTATGTGTGTGTGTGTCTATATTTTAGAAAATCTACATCATTTATAAATATAGTTATATTCAATTCAATAGCATCTTTATTGCCCCCCAAATGAGATTCAATATTATACTTGTCAATACATAACTTTTCAATACATACTCTCTTTTATCCAGACTTGACCCATACGGCCTTACATTGTCTATTACCTCCCACCCTTCCTTTCCTCCTCTCCCTTCGTTTCTTCGTTCTCTTTTTCAATTCTTTCTCCTCTCCCTATTATTCCTCTTTCGTATTTTTCCCTTTACGCGTCTTCTAATACCCTCTCTTCTCCTACCATACCTTCCTATCTTCGTCCCATTTCTATTCTAATATTACATATCTATACAATATACAATGTTTGAGATCACGCTTGAACATATTCATTAAACAATTCATTTAATATTTTAAGGAAGATTTGCGACATGGGCTTAAAATAATTATATTTTGTTCGGTTAATATCTCATATTATTTATTTCTTGAATCGTGCGTGACGTTTGCCTTAATATGTGACTAACTGAAGTTGTTTGGGTGGTTTGTTATTAAACTTGTTTGCGACATGGGCTTAGTTAGCGGCAGAAAAAATTTAGAGATAATAATATTTGTCACAATTTGACAATTTTTCGACTTTGAACCATGTTACCATTGACTACGGTCCCGATTGACCACGTAGTAAAGCGAGGTCTACTCATCCTACCGGCGGGGTGGGTACGGGAGGTGGGCCGAAGGCCCCCCTTGCACCCCCATCCCCGTGTGTGTGTGTGTGTGCGCTCGCATTCATGCACGGGTCAATATCAACATGATCAATCGGGACGGTGGTCAATCGGGACCGTGGTCAATCGGGACCGTGATTAATCGGAACCGTAGTCAATCGGGACGGTGGTCAATCAGGATCGTGTTTAATTACAACGTGATCAATATCATCGTGGCTATTCGCAACGTGGTCAATTTCAACGTGGTCAATTTCAACGTGGTCAATTGTAACGTGGTCAATCGGGATTGTGGTCAATCGGGACCGTGGTCAATCGGGACCGTGATTAATCGGAACCGTAGTCAATCGGGACGGTGGTCAATCAGG
>JBCEZW010000054.1:4229035-4255068 GCA_039654385.1 Cataglyphis altisquamis
ATCGTGTTTAATTGCAACGTGATCAATATCATCATGGCTATTCGCAACGTGGTCAATTTCAACGTGGTCAATTGTAACGTGGTCAATCGGGATTGTGGTCAATCGGGACCGTGGTCAAACGGGACCGTGATCAATCGGGACCGTGATCAATCGGAACCGTAGTCAATCACGACCGTGGTCAATATTAACGTGGTCAAACGGGTGCCACTCGCTGACATAAGGACCACTGGCCTATTGTGCTTGCTAGTTTTTGCCTCGCGCCAACACTTCGCGTGGCAGCCAATAAAGTTTCGGCGCCTTTTTGGATTTTAAACTGATTGAAATTATTGGCAGCGGGCAACAAAAGATCCATTATAAAAGAGCTCGCTTTCGAGAAGCGGGCGCACTCGCTTCTTATGCGCAGTTACACCGCATAGTTAAACCGCACTCCGATACACCGCATTATACGACCGCTTTTTTTATTCTAAAAATTTACGACAATCGCTTCTCTTTCTATACATTCTACTATACTGCTTTTCTTTTTATTGGGGACTGTGCTTTCTTAACTATTTGATCTGTGTAAATTATTTGTGATAATTATTTATTATAATTAAAGATATTTTTTTGTAATTATACGTGCGTGACTTTTTCTCCGTGTTCTGTTTTCCTTGTGTATGTTCCGTGTATCATCGCGCTCTACGTCTTGCGTCATTCCGAACATACAATATGTCATTCCTCCCCTGTCCCGGCTTGGCTCGTGGCCATACATTTTGTTTCCCCCCTCCACTTCTTCATCTCCACATACCTTCCCCTTTCTTCTCTCCCCTTTACTATTATCCCTTCTGTTCTATTCTTCTTTTATTTTCTATCCTTTTTCTACCACACTTTCCTCTCTCATCCCTTCCATTCCTTCCCGTTGATCCATAACCTTCTGATTCACCAGCCTGTTCCTTTCCTTCTTTCTTCCTTTGCCTTTTCTATCATCCTCCATCTTAGCCTTCTTTCTTCCATTGATAGATCCTCGTTCGTCCCAATACCCCATTTCACCTAATTTCGCCTTTCTTCTCTAGAAGCTGCTCTCTGTCTTCCTCCTCTTCTACCTCAACCAATAAAACTTTTCTTCCTCTTTCTTCTTCTCGTTCTATTATCCCTGTCGCCTTCACTCTCCTGTCCAAGGTCTCCTCCATCACGTGATGTCCGTAGCCATCTTCGCTCTTTCCGCTGCGTCCTCTCCCCTCACTCCTCTCCATATCATGTTCTTCCTCCTTCTGTCTTTTCTATCCCGTTCCTCCTTTTCCCTTCTCTCCTTCACTAGCCTCCACCCTTCCTCCGATCCTTCATTTTCACTCTCTGCCCTTCCTTTACTTTTTCTCATCCCCTTCCATCTTGCATCTCTTCCTCGCACGTCTTTCTTTCCCCTCTCTCCTTTCTCCCTTTGTCCACGCTCGTCCTCCACATTTTTGCGTCGCCTATCATTCCCTTATCCTCTTCTCTGCTGCTCTTGCTCCCTCTCCTCCCCTCTCCTTTGATCCCTTGACCGCTTTCTCCTTGGTTATCCTTTTTAATACCTTCTTTCCCTCCTCTCTTCCTTTTCTCACTCTTTCTCTAACACTCTAGCTCCTCCGCTGTCCTCCACTTACTTTTTCACGCTTCTGCAACTCCTAACTTAACTCTACCTTTAACCACAATGTGCTACTACGTATTATTCCCCGATTCCGTATCCGTGCTTAGTCCCCATCGATTTCCACGTGCTCCATAAATATAGTTATATAAATATAGTTATAAGAAAGTAAAATATGACTTCTATAAAAAAATTAATAAATAATCAAAATTTTTTCAGTTTCTCAAGCTGTCAAGCTAAAAATAGAGTGTCTATACATAAAATATATTATAAAGGAAATTTTTCAAATTACTATTTTAATTAATTTATTCCATAAAAAAACTATTCAGTACTTCAAGAGTTAAATATGAAATTTGGTTATATTAGTAAATAAAAAATTAGTTTAGATAAGGTTTTAAATAAAAATATTTTATATTTGTAGATAAAATAATTAATAAATTAATGTAATAAGCTAACAAAAATCAGCACTAAATATACTTTGTACAAATTTATAATATTTAATATAATACTTCTACTCTACTACTTCTACACTACACTTCTACTCCAAAAAATTCTACCACTAAAAATATTAATTTTTCGTTAAATGAAACAGTAATCAAAAAGGATATCAAAAAAAAAGTTTAATGAAATTGCGTCCGAGTCTAACTACGCCGTTTCTTGCGACAAGACTATCGTACCAGATATAAATAAAATTAAAGAACCGAGCAGTATCAGCAACATGGCTCAAAATAACCCTTTCGTTACCGTAAAATACGCGGTTGAAGCCATTCCTTATTTTGACGGTCCTTTGAATTATTTTATTGAGGGGTGTGAAGAAGCGAAATCTATGTTGTCTAGAGAGGCAGAATAACAATTTATTAAAATAATAACAACTAGAATAATAGGAGAGGCTCGTCGAACCATACAAGATCACGATTTCGATAGTGTTTCACAATTAACAAAATACTTAAAACAAATTTATGGACCAGTTAAAAATGTCTATCAATTACAAAGGGAATTAGATTGTGTATATCAAAAAAAATGACGAAAATGTAGTTACTTATGGAATTAGAGTCAAGTTGCTTGGAAAACAAATATTAGAGGCGTATATACGTTCAGGAACCGTGTTATCTGATTAAAATATTAAAGCTTCGTTAGAAAAAGATATGTGCAAGTGCTTTATTAGAGGATTAATACCTGAAATCGAGCAACGAATTACAAGAAATTTAGACATACACGCGACAGTAGCCGACGCTTTAAGGATAGAAAGAGAGCTTCGAGCGATAACAAATTTACGACAGGGGACAAACAATAGTGCCAGTAGACAAAAAATCAACAGCGTAAAGAATATTTGTCAGATCTGTTATAAGGAAGGCCATGTAGGTAGTAACTGTAAGAAATATTTACAAACAAATCAACAAGTTAATTACCAAACAGATTTAGGAATCTCAATTCTTATCTGTCAGATTTGTAAAAAACGCGGACACGGTGCGGAAAAATGCCGTTTTCGCGATCCACAACTTCGTCGGCCAATAAATGCAATTCAAGAAAAAATAACAATTTGCGAATTATGTTCAAAATCCGGTCATGATGCTAAATCTTGCAGACAAAATAATACTACTAATAATAATAAAATCTCAGTAATTTGCCAAAGGTGCGAAAAACCCAGTCACTCTGCAAATAATTGTTGGAAGAAACAAAACGAACAACGTTTTGCCCAAAATAAAACTCGCGTAACTTGTCAAATTTGCAACAATTTCGTTGCTAAAGATTGTCGAGTGAGAATAAACCAACAATTGGGATCGAAGAACTCTTTATTCTGTCGCTACTGCAAAGAACACAGTCATCTTCTTGAAGATTGCGAATTACGCGCAAGTAATATTCGGAAAAAAGGAAATAATCAGGGAAACTACAACGGCCCCTTGACGTCGAGTGCACAGCGGAGGTCCGAACGCGAGCCGCACCCATCCCAAGCTCAGATAGCCAAATAGATAAAACGGAACGAACATAAGGTCCGTGACCGTAAACTTCGATAAACAGAATCGCGTGTCTACTATCCAAATAGATATTGATAACTTGACTACGCGTATAACTTTTATGCTAGATACGGGATCTGGACCAAATATAATTAAAGAAAAATTCGTTCCTGAAGAAATAAATATTAATTATACGAATATTCTTAAATTAAATGGCATAAATAATTATCCGGTATACACCTTAGGTGAAATAACGCTAATTATTTTCGGAATACCAGTAATATTTCATATCTAACGATTTTCCGATTTCACAATCCGGTATATTGGGAAACGATTTCTTTAAACAAACTTCATCAAAAATAGACTATGCACAAGGGCATTTAAATGTTTCCGGAATCAACGTACCCGCTCTTATCACCTGAAGCCATCGTAGTAGTTCCGCGATCCGAATCATTATTTTATGTACGGATAGAGAATCCTGAATTAAAGATAGGCTATATACCTCGATTAAAAGTGGCACACGGCATTTATTTGGGAGATACCATCGAAGATGGGAGAAAACATCTCGGGAAAAGCATATTTAAATGTCATAAGTACTTTAGAAGAAACAGAAGTACATGTCCCGACTTTACGCCTAAAACCATTGGGCGAATCGTTAGACAATCACAAGTCAAATCCTGAGAGTTTGAGCAGCCCACAAAAACGAACAAAGAAAGAAAAAGAAGAAAAATCATTTACGAAGAACAAACAAATAAGGAAAAAGAGAAAAAAATTATTTACGAAAAATAAAAGACTAAGGAAAAAGATGAAACTACTTACGAAACATTTATATATGATACCGGTGAATTCGCCGATTGCAAAAATAAAATTAATGAAAACAAAATTAAGGAAAATATTATCAAATAAATTAACCATGAAGAGGAAGAAAAAATATTAAATCAAGAAATAAATAAAAATAAAAATAAAATTAAAAATAAAAATAGGAAATGAAAAATAAAATCGAGAGGAAAAATAAAAAACAATAATTCAAAAATCCTTGGAGAAGAAAATTATCAAATCTCTTCTAAAAATTTAATAAATCCAATCATTCCTGGAGGGGAAAGTTACCAAACCTCTCCTAAAAATTATAATAAATCAAAAACCTTCAAAGAGAGAAATTTCCAAATCTCTCAAGAAGGGGATAATTTTAGGATTTTGGAGAGAAGTTTCCAAATCTCGACAGAAAATTCTAGCTCCGTCGATTGCGAGGAGGAAAATTGTCAAACCTCACTACGAAACTCGACACAATCCTATTCCAAAAAAAGGAGAAATTCTTTATCTTCCCTAGATATTAAATTTCCTAAGGTTGGATTATTTGCAAAAAAAAATAACAATGAATTAAAAACCTCTCACATTTCAATAAAAGACCTCGTTGAAGAGGCACGAAAATATAATATAAATTTTGAAAATTCAAATCTACGAAAAAATAAAAACAAAAATAAACCGTCTTCAAAAATTTTTACATCCTTATTGAATAAAGCTCAAGAAAATTTAGAAAAATCTATGCGAAAACGCTAAACGAGAGAAAAAAGAAATCAACAAGTTGCGAATTATAGTCTAAACAATTGTCTAACAATCTCTGAAGAAAACAAAGAAGATCGACTTACTAAAATTATAGAATCATTACGATTAAAGCATTTGAATGAAACAGAAAAGGAAAACGGTACTAAATTGATAATGTGAAGCCAAGACCGATTTCATATTCCTGGAGAAAAATTAACCGCAACACATGTATTACAACATCGAATAACAATCACGGATGACCATCCGATAAACACACGTCAGTATCGATTTCCACAAACCCATAAGGAGGAAATAAACAGACAGGTAGAAGAACTCCTGGAAGGAGGGATTGTAAAACACTCACAGTCACCATATAACACTCCTATATGGATTGTACCAAAGAAGAAAGATTCTAAAGGAAATAAACGATGGAGAATGGTATTAGACTTCCGCGCTTTAAATGACAAAACCATCGGAGATGCATATCCTCTGCCAAATATCGTCGATATATTAGATCAATTAGGAAGAGCCCAATATTTTTCAATATGCGATTTAGCATCCGGATTTCATCAAATAAAGATGAATCCTGAAGATGGACATAAAACGGCTTTTACTACTCATTTCAGACATTATGAGTTCGACCGAATGCCGTTCGGTCTCAAAATGCACCAGCTATATTCCAACGCCTAATGGACTTAGTATTAACTGGGTTACAAGGCAAGGAATTATTTGTTTACATGGACGATTTCGTTATCTACGCGACTCTCTTTAGAAGAACATGAAAGAAAATACAACGCTTTAATGGAACGCCTTCGTGAAGCCAATTTAAAATTACAACCAGATAAATGCGAATTTTTAAAAACGGAAGTAACGTATCTAGGACACGTAATTAGTAAGGATGGAGTAAAACTAGATCCGAAAAAATTAGAAGCAGTACAACGATTTCCAAGACCTAAAACACCAAAAATCATTCAACAATTTTTAGGACTCGCCGGATATTATAGACGTTTTATACCAAATTTTTCTAAATTCACTAAACCATTAACATATTTATTTAAAAACGACACTCGCTTTGAATGGACATCCGAGCAGGAAAGATCTTTTGAAATCTTAAAACAAAAATTATGTGAAGAACCAGTATTGCAATATCCAGATTTTTCCATTTATTTTAACTACCGATGTATATGAAATAGCCGTCGGAGGAATATTATCGCAGGGAGAGATAAACAAAGACCAGCCGATAGCATACGCCTCACGAATTTTAACAGATAACGAATTAAAGTGACTTTTCATATATGTGACATATATGAAAAGGAAGCACTAGATATTATATATTGCGTTAAACATTTTCAACCATATTTGTACGGAAGAAAATTCACATTAGTAACAGATCATAAACCTTTGCTATGGTTTAAAAATGCACAAGATGCAAATATGCGAACTTCGTTGGAGACTAAAATTAACAGAATATAATTACGACGTTGTATACAAAGCAGGAAAAATAAATGTAAACGCAGATGCATTATCAAGAAATCCTGTCAATCCTGTCGAAGAAATAAATTGCAAAATCATAAAAAATAAAAAACTTTTAAATCTTAATAATCCTGAAGATGCGCAACTAATTTCTGAAATGTTAGAAGAATCCGATAGCGAAGAGGAAGAAGAGGAATGTGATGATTTTCATCTACATTTCTCAGATATCGAAGAAGCCGAGTAATACCTGAAAAATAATACCTGAAAATGTATCTGAAAATAATAATCTTCTATTTACGTCTGAAGAATTAAACAAACCTAATTTACAAATTACAGAAAAAGCTTTAATACTTGATATTCCTAAACAAACTAAACAAAATACAAACAAAGAAGTCAAACAACAAAACAAAATATTAAACAGAATAAAATAATTAATGAATTTAACAGTGATGAAAATAATATTGAAAAAATTGGAAATAACCTATCAGACAAAACTTCTAATATCAATAAAGGTAGCGACGATGAGGAGGACGAAGAAGATATTATTAATCAAAATTTAAAATCGAGAAAAACTAAACGTGCATTTACTGAAAATAGAATAATAAAAAATAACATCATAGACTCCCGAGAACTATTGTTTTTACGCAAAGATAACGTGGCATATTTCGTTGACACTCAGGGAAAACTTTTAGATTTTAGCTCACAAAAACTTTTTGAGCGAAAAGAACTGCCAAACCTAGGAATTCTTGTGCTAGGACAAGCTAAAGCGATAAAATATAAAAAACATTATCATATAGTTTTACCCATTAGCGAAGAACAAGGAGAAGGCCTTACGGCTACTCTCAATAAAATTATTAAAATCTTTGCGGATTTACGGGATATAACCGAAGACTTAAAACTAGAAACTTTTAGTATTGCGAAAACCAAATTTATTAATAATGTTCCATGGAATGATGTTAAATCACATTTACAATTAATATTTACCGACACTCCTACTAAAGTCATTATTTATCATGGACTAATCAAACATCCACCAAAAGATTTACGTTCCGTTATTATCAGTGAAATGCAATATTTACCAACGGGAGGACACCGTGAAGTTACAAAAACATATAATAGAATTAAACATAATTATTATTGGAAAAATTTAAAAGCAGACGTTTAACGACACATACAACAATGTTTACAATGCCAATTGAAAAAACTTGTAAGAATAAAACAAAACAGCCCATGATAATTACAGACACACCAGGATCTTCTTTTGATAAAGTAGCTATGGATATCGTAGGTCCCCTGCCTAAAATTGAAAGGGGAAACGAATACATTTTAACATTACAAGATCAATTAACTAAATTTTGCATGGGAATACCATTACCGAATCAAACTTCCGAAACTATTGCAGAAGCCTTTGTAGATCGTTTTATTTGTGTACTCGGAGCATCAAAAGCAATATTAACTGATCAGGGTAAAAATTTTTTTAGTGATTTAATGAAGAAAATTGCAAAATTATTTAAAATCCGTAAATTTCGAACAACAGCTTTCCACCCTCAATCAAATGGATCTTTAGAAAGATCACATCACGCATTAGGCGAATATTTAAAACAATATGCGAACGAACAAAACCAATGGGATAGATGGATCAGCCTTGCCATGTTTAATTATAATATAAGTATACATGAAGCAACAAAGCACATCCCATACGAATTAGTTTTTGGAAAGATAGCACATGTTCCATTAAACGAACTTCTACCTCCCGGGGATAAATTAGCAAATTACGATGAATATTTAATAAATCTTGTCACACAACTTCACACAATTCAGGGAAAAGCGCGCGATAATGTTATTCAGGCCAAAATTAAATCAAAAATATTTACGATAGAAAAATCAACCTGCAAATTTTTAAACCGGGAGATTAAGTATTTTTATTAAAAAGTCCAAAACCAGGTAAATTTGGGATCAGTATACTAGGCCTCATGAAATTTTAGAAATTCTAAATAAAAATAACGTAAAAATTAGAATAAAGAAAAATAAACGAATTGTACATCCAAACCGCTTACCAATTTCATACACCAAAACTAATCAATAATTATGAAAATTTTTAGATGGATTCAGAATCGGAAAATGAATCACAATAATAATTTTAACAAAAAAAAAAATTATATTTTTTACCAGACATAAGAGAACATACGAAATAATAGAACAAATTAGACTTAGCAATCACATAGGTAAAAATATTTCCCATCGTTTAAAATAAGAAAAAAACAAGCGAATACATTATATTGTATAATACATTATATTGAATTAATCAGTATATCAAAACATATAGAAATATATTATATACACACATATATATTTTTAGTATTAAACTCATATAAACATTAAAAATATTACCATGCTTTATAATAATTTACAATCGAAAGAAACATTATTAATATAACATTTAAATCAATTATTATATACCATGTATATAAAATAAGCAGAACTATTTTTTCTAATAAAAAAAAATATATACTTAGAGTAATATTATCTGATTATCAAAAAAAGGGGGAAAGAAAGAATGAGCTAGAAGATATGTCACGGAAGAATCATATCATCGATTCCAGCAACTAATAAGCAATCGCTATGCTGTTTGGCAATAAACTATCCAGCTTCGAGCAAATGAAGATTCTGCAGACGAATATATGGCCCTTCAACCAACAGCTAATTAAAGGAGCAATCTCTGTAAATAAAATCCAAGCGGCACAGCGTATATGAAAACTATGCAACAATGCAATCCTGCAACTACAAGTGCAACTCTGCAACAACCAACGATCATGATTGGAAGATAACCAGCAGACCGACGAAACAAATCCCTTATACCAAGATGACAAAACTTTGAGAGTGCCGACTTTGATCAGGTAAACATAATGATATCTCGCTTTTCTTCTTATATTGGCACAATGGCATACATAAGAAAAGATAGTTTTGAAACAAGAGTTTTAAAATAAATTTATGAAATAAGAAATACTGTTATTGTGACAAAAATTATTGATAGTATAAGAAGAGTTAGTGTTATTGTCAAAAGTTCTTACGAACATTGTTGCGAAAAAAATTTAAGAGAATAAGTTAAAAAAATATATATTCTTGTAAAAGAAGACAGAAAAAAAAAGGATTTTGAAATTCGCCTTCTCTTTCCTCTTTCTTAATAAGCAAATCAGCATGTGCAAAATGCAAACAAACTACTACACTTTAGTAAACCGCGAAAGGAAGGAATCTATTTTCTTTCTTTACAAATGTTGGGCTTCCCAACATTTGTCTACGGCCGGGGGTGTTACATCCTGGCGACTCCACGATTCCTTTCTTCCGCGAAGTTGCGGCAATCGTCTATTGGTGAAAAAAATGAAACGTTTTGTAACAATCTACCTTTTCCGACGCCATGGATCGGCTCGTCGTTTCCAGGATTTGGGAGAAGGAAGAGACTCGGGCTCGCAAATTACACACTCGATTTGGCCAACAAATAACAATGATTTTACGTCGACACTTACCCAAGCCCACCGGGACCGGAACCAGTGGCCGCGGCAGCGACATGAGACAACATGAGGCCTGCCCTACCTCCGCCCGTTTACGTCACCCTGCCCAGCGGAGAAGGTGACCGAGGTACCGCAATTTGCCGCGCATATCCCGCGGCACGCATATCCTCCGAAAGATGGCTCGTCCGGTTTGACCACCAGAGACCACGTTCTAGCCGGCAGCTATCGGCACGAAATCCCCCGTGAGATGAGAGGGGGTGATGTAATGACCTGTGTCGTTATTAAAACCTCGTGGACCGACTACCCGTCCGCAAAAAAGGCCGGCGCTTGGCGCCCCATAAATTTTACATATCCGCACCGCTGTGGGGCGCGACAATATCCCCGAGAGCTTTTAGGCTCAATCCATTGTATGTATCGCGTCCGTACTTATTTTTTATGTATACCGCGCCTAATCAGTAAGACTGGCAAAAGCCCGCTCGTGACGCCAGGAACAACATCTCTCTAGCACCTAGTTCTTCTCAAGATAAGCACGCCGGCTGGCCCTTAGTCCTTTTCAGGAAGGGCCGCTGAGCAGTGCGCATCCTCGGCACCAGACGTCACGTCCTGGCACGATTTTGCGTTATATCATATCCGGACCAGATTAGACAACCCCCCGGTGCTGTTGTTGCGAGTAGCCGATTCCGTTAGTACTAGCCGATTTCGTTTCTTTCGTTACGAGTCGATCCTATCTTCTCCAATTGTATTCGTGAGTTCTGTTTATTGGCCGATTCTGTTGTAGCAAATATTCATGCAAATAAATCATTGTTATTTGTTGGCCAAATCGAGTGTGTAATTTTCGAGCCCGAGTCTCTTCTTTCTCCCGAATCATGGAACCGACGAGCTGATCCGTGGCGTCAAGAAAGGTAGATCGTTACATGACGCCCAAACAGGGATCCGACTGTTATAGACTCCGCTTGCAGGTCGCACCTTGATCCATGTTGTCCTGGATTTACGACTTAAGTAAAGTTCAAATAATCGCGCAATTAACTGAACGCGGTCTCGACCCCGCCGGAACCCTAGACGTGTTTCGTCAAAGGCTGCGGAACCATACTATCAGCCAGGCCGAGATGGCAACAAAGAAAATACCAAGGTCGACGAGGACTGATTTATCAGCGCTTGCACTACGCCTGATTTTCCAGAAGGGAGCCCTTCCAAAGCGCTCAATCAGATTAGAAAATGGGGATGCCACTTTGATGGCAAAGACCCCTTGGCTTTCCTCAAACGATTAGAAGAGTTAAGTACGTCATATGAAATAGAGGAAAGATACTTATTGTTGGGGCTACCCGAGCTTCTAAAAGGACGCCCTGCTAGTATCAGAAAGGCCGAGGTGACTGGGCCACCTGGGCAGATTTTTGCCAGGATTTCAGAGCGCATTACTTGCCACGCGGCTATCAGCTGCGAATGCGGAAGGAGATCCATGGTCGCTGCCAGAAATCCGGAGAGACGTTTGATAAGTACGCCACGTCCATGCTTACGATGATGCGGCGCGCCGGGGGATACTCTATCCAAGAGAAAATAGACCAGTTATATATTAACACGGACCCGGATATCCAGGTACATGTCCGTTACGAAGACGTCGTAAGCGCAAGCGACCTCTGCAGTCGTGCCGGCGTTTTTGAAAACATAGATCAAAGGCGGGACCGTGGCCGTCGGTCAACCGATGACTCTGGCAGCCGCCACTTACGACCGCGCCATCTGTTGCTAGGGCTGCAAACAACGCGGGCACACGCGCCTCGAGTGTAAACGACCCGCTAGGAAATTCTGCTCTCGCTGTGGGAAAGACGAAGTGTTGACCCGAGACTGCCACTCGCCGTCGAGAAATGGCGAGCGGGTCGGAAACGAGCCGGCCATCGACCGCCGCTTCGAGTTAATTTATACTCCCTGGCCACACGTACAGATACACGCTTTGGGGCGGTCCCTCTGGGCTTTGCTTGATTCGGGATCCGAGGTGTTCTTTGTTAATACCGACACGGCTGAGCTAGCCAGGAGAGTGGGCCGATCGCCCCAACCGACACATTCGCCTTGCCAACGGCATCCGAACACCGATCACCGAGGAGTTGGAGTTACCGTTTACCATTGGGGGGCGAGCCGTGAGACATACCTTCCAGGTCCTGCCGGATCTCGGCAGCCTGGTTCTCATCGGCATCGATCTGTGGGCCGAATTACAGATCACGATGTCGTCGCTACCTCGTGCCGCCGTATCAAGTAAACGGAACCAAATGGCCACCATTGAGGACGAAATATCCCAGGGGATCAATCCCCGGAAGAAGACCAGAGGCTCCGGGAATTTTTGCGCAACGAACTGCGAAAGTTTGACGCAATGCGCTGGCCGACCAATCGGATTATGCACCAGATCCGATTGAAACCGGGGAGCCCGATTAAGCAAAGGTATCGGCTGCGAAATCCCGCAATGCAGGCAGTGATCAACGCCGAGGTGGACTGCATGCTCAAAGCCGCAGTAATCGAGCCGTCCGCAAGAGCTCCCCAGTGGTGTTGACGAAAAAGACGGCACCTACCGGTTCTGCATAGATTACCGAAAGCTGAACCAGGCATCGGAGAAGGACGCATATCCTCTGCCGCACATAATCGCCACCTTCGATAAGTTGCGAGGAGCCCGATACTTGTCTACATTAGATCTGAAGGAATGCTATTGGCAAGTACCGCTTGACCTGGGGAGCCCCCCTGCCACCGCCTTCACCATACCGGTCAGGGGACTCTTACAATTTCGAGTCATGCCGTTCGGGTTCCATTCGGCCGCAGCCACTTTTCAGCGGCTACTAGATAGTATACTGGGACCAGAGTTAGAATCCCACGTGTTGGTATACTTAGATGACATTATCGTCGTCAGCCAGACGTTCGAAGACCATCTCGCACACTTAACAGAAGTGTTCCGCCGCTTACGAGGGACCCGACTTCGTCTAAATACCCAGAAGTACCACTTCTGCCAAGAACGGTTAAAATAATTCGGGCATATCGTGGACCGTGAGAGCATTCGGACCGATCCTGATAAGGTCAGCGCCATCACTAGTTGGCCTGCGTCCACGAACGTTCGAAAAATACGCCAATTCGTGGGCATGGCATCATGGTATCGACGTTTTGTATCAGATTTCTCGGCAGTTGTTGCCCCGTTAACAGGCTGCGCCTGACCTGAAAGGGTGCCCGGTTCACTTGGTCGACGGAAGAAGAAAGATCGTTCCAACGGCTAAAGGCAACATTAACGACCGCGCATACTAGCCTGCCTCGATTTCAATAAGCCGTTCGTCTTGCAGACCGATGCCAGCTACGGTTTGGGTGCCATCCTTACTCAGGAATTTCCTGAGGGAGAGCGCGTAATTGCGTATGCCAGGCGGACGCTAAATAACGCGAAACGAAATTACAGCACCACAGAGCTGGAATGTCTCGCCGTAGTCTAGGGAATTAGGCGGATAAGAGACTACCTCGAGGGCTACCAATTCACGGTCGTCACGGATCACCAATCTCTCCGATGGCTGCAACAAATCGAGAACCCCACCGGCCGCCTTGGGCGATGGTTGTTTGAACTCCAACAGTTCGACTTTAATATACGGTATCGGAGAGGAGCTCTAAATAAGGTGGCGGATGCTCTATTCCGACAACCAGAGGTTTGTGCCGTCCGGGGAAAGAAACGGTGCGCTTGATACAATCGAATCCGCCGAGTTTTGAAGGTTCGACCTATCGATTTTCTGGACTACCAGATACAGGAAGGAAAGCTGTTCCGTCATGTCCTGCACAGCCTGGACTTTTAAGATATCCCCGCCAAAGACCAGTGGAAGATTTGTGCTCCCACCCCGCAACGACTCAATATACTTCGTCGGTTACACGATGACTCAACGACTGAGCATCTAGGCGTCGCGAAGACAATTGCTCGCGTAGCCCGCGTTTATTATCGGCCGGGGATGTTTAGGGATATCGCTCGGTACGTCCGCGCTTGCAAAAATTGTATAGTGCATAAGACCTCCCAACGTCCGGCCGGTAAACTCCGCGCGACACACATCTCGGCCCCGTGGCGATAGGTTGCGATCGATTTGGTCGGGCCGCTACCGCGTTCGACAAAGGGAAACGCGTGGCTCCTGACCATGCAGGACCGTTTCTCCAAGCGGGTGGAGATGGCCCCTTTGAGGCGCGCCACCACCGTGAGTGTGACCCGCGAATTCATGAGACGCGTCATATACCGACACAAGTATCCCGACCTCGTAATTTCCGACAACGGCACTCAGCTTACGTCGCATCAAATTGAAAACGCCATTCAGTCGTTCAGGGTCAAACACCAAACCTCTCTAGCATACACCCCCGGTGTATAATCCCGTCGAGCGTGCTAACCGAACGTTGAAAACAATGATCTCCCAGTACGTGGGAAAGACACCGCCGGTGGGATGAATACATCCCTCAACTCCAGTTCGCGAATAATACCGCGAGCCACCGGATACATCCCAGCGTTTCTCGTCCATGGACGAGAATTGCGGCTTCCCCACCCCGAGGACCAACCTGAAGCGGCGTCTGCCGCTGCACCGGAAAGCGTTCAACGCGCTTTGGAGGATGCCCACGAAGTCATTCGCATCAACTTGGCCCGGGCGTTCCAACGTCAACAACACCACTACGATCTACGCAGACGCGATTGGCGTCCCAGGATAGGCGACCGCGTATGGAAACGGGATCACTCGCTCTCTAACAAGGCCCAAGGCTTCAACGCCAAACTCGCATCCAAGTACATCGGGCCTATGACCGTGCGCATAGCTTACCGGTCATAATAGACCTGAAAGACGAGCGAGGCCGATGGCATTGACAGATGCACGTACAGGACGTGAAGCCGGCACCACAAACCGTTGACGACCCGCCAGAAGAAGACGAGGGACCAGACGACTGATCTGGAAACACGAACCAGCCTCCCTCCCCTTCCAGAACGCCCGCGGGAATGGCGAAGGCCTCAGGAGACGCGCAGATGGTTGCCCTTTGGGCCCTGACCCCGAGTAGCGGCCGCGGGACCATACCGGCCGAATAACACCGCGAGACAATAACGTCCGCGGGAATATTGCAGCCGATCCCCAATCACCAGAAGCACCCGTCATTCCACGGAAACATACCGGTCCCAGGATTAACCCCGAGCAGCGGCAGCGGGAGCATACGACGCCACGGATTGGCTCGTCGGTTCCAGGATTTGGGAGAAGGAAGAAATTCGGGGTCGCAAATTACACACTCGATTTGGCCAACAAATAACAATGATTTATTTGCATGAATATATGCTACAACAAAATCGGCCAATAAACAGAACTTGCGAATACAATTCGAGGAGATGGGATCGACCCTTAACGAAAGAAACGAAATCGACTAGTATTAACGAAATCGGCTACTCACAACAACCGTACCGGGGTTGTCTAATCTGGTCCGGATATGATATAACGCAAAATTGTGCCAGGACGTGACATCTGGTGCTGAGGATGCGCAATGCTCAGTAACCCATCCTGAAAAGGACTAATGGCCAGCCGGTGTGCTTTGCGACTTATCCTGAGAAGGACTAGGCGCTGGAGAGATGCTGTTTCTGGCGTCACGAGCGGGCACGAGCCAGTCTTACTGAGTAGGCGCGGTATATACAAAAAATAAATACGGACGCGATGCGTACAATGGATTGAGCCTAAAGGATCTCGGTCGCGGATCACCGGGAGATTGTCGCGCAGTCGACGTCGACGGTATCGCGAGGAAGCGACGAAAAGATCACTCTTCGTCACGGACAGCGCCGGTCATCGAGAGCACTGGACAGGGTACGAGAGCACTCGTCTTCCGGGCCGGAGGTGGTTGGTGTAAGGAAGAGCACTCCTTCGCATTGACAGGACTGGACGCCGAGAGCATTTGGCCGGAAACAAGAGCACTCGTCTTCTAGATCAGGTTAGAAGGAACGGTTTAAGGATCGGTTAACTGGAGACTCAGAGAGCGCTATGAGGCTTCGAGCGTCCAGAGGATAGGGACCAGGGAATGGTACCGCGATCTGTGTCGAGCCGGCTTATATACCCGGCCGGCTTCCCTTACTTAACCGCAGCGGCGCGGATATGTAAAATTTATGGGGCGCCAAGCGCCGGCCTCTTTTGCGGACGGGTGGACGGTCCGCGAGATAAATGTAATAATGGCATAGGTCGTTACAGTTTAATAAATAAAGCATCTTATGCTACGCGTTTCGTAAACTTAGTCACTTGTCAGTAACCGTACATCTATGTGTAACCGTGAGAAAGACGCGAGAAAATCGGTGATGAAACTGCCGATTCTCTCGAATAAATAAAAAATTAATAAATATCCCTTGCAGTAGAATTTTTTAACGGAAGAAAAAAACAATATCGAGAAAACAATAAATTTTCTAACGAAATATTTAACAAATAAAGCCGTACCATTTGATAAATGAAATCATAAGAAAAATAAACTCTTTCTTATTCATGAAGAAATAAGATTTTCTAATCAAATCACGTGCACAAGAGTCCGCCAGGAAAAGCAACGATCAAGGGATTTTGAACCGATATCAGACTCACCAATCGACGATTCTCGTGATTAAAAAAACGGAAAGGTAGCAGAAACACTCCGCCTAATAAGAACACGAGAATAATTTCTAATCCGTCAATCCCTACTTCAAGAAATTAAAACACACTTTTGAAAAAGCCCTATAAAAGGGGCTACTCAAGAGTCTTCGCTCTCTTCTCTCCTTACGCTCGTTACGTATAAATCGCCGGTCAAATTTGTCTCCCAACTCTCCTTAAAATTTTTCATTCTGTGATTCATCGCGAAAGTGCAACCAATGTTTTTCCCTGGGCGGCGTCGTTCTCGAGCATTAACAAGACCAGCCTGACCATTACTAAAAGTAAGTCTAAATAAATTATTTTCACGCGATTTTAGAAATATATAAATATATCAGTTTTTCCTTCCTCGGTAGTAAGCGAGATATCTTTGTGTCTTTTGGCTAAAGAATTTCATCCGCGAACTAAGTGCGCTTGTCGGGTCCTTTGCAGAATTCGGAAAACGTTGACTCGGGTGCACATTATGGAGGAAACGTTCGAGACTGTTACACTTTATGCCACACAAATAATAGACAATTTGGCCGCGGCACAGGACGTAATAAATAAAATCAAGCGTATTTTTGAAAACCGTTATATAGATGTCAACACCGACACAGACTTCAATAACTCGCATACACTTCTTTCTTTCTCTTCGATATCGATTCCTCCGCATTCATCTCTCTCTTACGTTCCGACACCTTTTCCATTTTCTTCCCCCTGATAATTGGGATCCATTTTAACGGTAATCCTAATTAATGATTCTCCTCCCCCAAGTCCTACCCCTTCAGAAGAAATTCTAAGGGCGATCCTAGAAGCCTGCGACAACCTTTCGAATTTTGACAACCCTTCAGAATATCCATCTGGATATTCTCCTTGCCCAAGTTCTACCCCTTCAGAAGAAATTATAAAGACGATCCTAGAAGTCTGCGACAAACTCTCTAACCTTGATCCCTCATCCTAATACTCGGATATCATCCTTTGATTTCAATCACCATTTTCTGACTCAGTGACACGCTGACACATATTTTTGTTTAATTATTAATTTTTCCGATAACGACATATTGTATTTACCAGTCAGAGATGAATTTAACGATAGAGTCTGTTCATAACACCTCTGACTGATGTCCCCCGAACTGATGTAACACCCGCGAGTAAACACACATACACACACACACACACACCCACGCACACACGCACGCATACACTATTAAATGTTATTTTTCCCCTCTATGAATTAAAACATGTATTAAATATTATAATTATAAGAACTATCATAAGAACATGTATAGAATTTTCTTTCTTAGCGAATAAATTTATATGTTTATTTAATTAATCACATCTTTCTTGATCCTCTCTCATTCGCAAAAGAAAAAGATCGCACTAGGTCCCATCCCGAGTAATAGGGATTAAATTCTTTGATCAAAAAGGAACCACCGAGTGAACGTCGAAAAACAGCGTAATAGCGACATATACAGTCGTTTACCTGATTTCCAAACTATCGAGATCCCTCGACCGGATTCTTACGCCCATAAGGCGTTTGATTTCGGGATACTTGAAATAGTTATTGCGTCCTTCTTTACGACTCATCCTTCCGAGAGTCTGGACGTAACATTCTATTTATTTGACAGTTGTTGTGCCTTTCCTTGTGACTCATCCTTCCGAGAGTTTGGACGTAACAAAGGAAAACATTACAATAAAAGAAGCTTACCATATTATTGTTATTGTATTGCATGATGTATTTTTATGTAATATCACAATAATAAAATAATAATAAAAAGCAGAAGCAAAAAAATTTTCACAAAAATGTTTTGAACAGTCTAACAATCTCAAAGTGTGTTCAAATTCCTCACAATGCATTCAAAATTCGTGGACCAACGCGTTAACCTGTCTCGCATATAACTCGCGAAAGTAACGCATTATCGACATGAGGTCCGTCGATCGTTGATAAACCTTTAAACACGATGTACAGCAATGTAAAGATAGCCGTTCTTACAAAATTTAAGCTGGCGCTCCGGTACGCGCCAGCAAGTTCAAGACGATCTTCGAGAAAGATTTCACAACCAATTGGATCACCAAGGTATTTTGAATGCCAAAATACAATGAATCAATTCCATTATGTATCTGTTGAAGAATTCATGAAACGAGCCGATCGCCGAAGAATTCGAGCACGAATTGTTGAGCGTATCCGATCCCAATCTCGAGAAGGTGCTGCGTCAAAGCTTTACGTGAAATGGTTGGGAATGGACAAGACACAATTCTTGGATAAATAAAGCAGCTGTATTATAATAAAAATATATTTTATTTAAATAAAAGTAATTAAAAATAAATTATGTTTTTCATTCCATAAATTATATTATAAGATATATAAATTTTATCGATTAAAAAATAAAACTTATTACAGCGGTTTTATGGGAGCGTCCCGTTTAACCACGTTAATATTGACCTCAATCCCAATTGATAACATTGATATTGATCACGCTGATATTGACCATGGTTCCGGTTGATCACGGTCCCGATTGACCACGGTCCCGATTGACCACGATCCCGATCACAATTCCGATTGATCACTGTTCCTATAGACCACGTTGATATTTATCACATTACAATTAATCACATTGAGATTGACAACGTTGCGATTGATCACGTTGATATTGACCACATTGATATTGACTATGGTCCCGATTGACAGCGGTCCCGATTGCCCACAATTCCGATTGACCATAATACCATTTGATATTTACCATAGACTTTTTAATGCGAAGTGAGGTTCCACATGGATTTAAAACTTTCCACGCAAAGCGATATTCAAGGCAAACATATGTGTCTAATTTTAGCGGTAGTGAAGCCCCCCCTCCCTCGTAGAGGGATGAGGGAAGGAAAACATTGCCTCCACGCATACACTTTTTATTGTCGTGCAATAATAGTGTGTTTATTTATGTCAGACTGCGGGGGTTACAAAAGTGTATGAGTGTATGAATGTGCGTGAATGAATGCGTATGAGTGCGCGTGTATATGAATGTGACGCGTGAACGTGTGTATGCGAGTGATGCGTGAATGTGTGTATGTATTTCAAACGGTAAGCGGATGCACCGCGGTGGTGCGATTCGGTGCGGGATGCGCTCGAGTGCACGCTTGGAGCGCACTCACGAAAGGCGCGGTTTTATGCGGCGGATCGAACGCAGTGCGCGATAATCGATGCCTGTGATCGATGGGTGGTATCACCCGTCGGATAAATAGCGCGATGGCGCGCGATGATGTCTCCGCGAAGGGCGGGAACCTCGCGGTTTGGCGAATCACGTGTCGCCAAGTTCGGCGTGTAGGGCGGTCTCAAGGCCCTAGACGCGCGGATTCTGTTGCCGTAATAATGGCGAGTCCCGGTCGGATTGTGTCGGCTCGCGAGATACCTCGCGATAATTTCCGGATTAGCGGGAACGGTTTGCGGGCGGAATAGGAGCGTCCGGCAGATGGGAATATCCATCGGTGGCGGGTAAATTCTCACCGCTAGAAATATTGCCGGACGATCGGGAGTGCGGTAGGAATGCTTTGCTTGCGGGATGCTGTGAAAGCCCAGCAGAGGCGAAGTACACCCAACCTCGATCTCGTTTGTGAAGCGTGTAGGTTCTTCGGAGTGCTCTGAGCGTCTTACTGACTTCAAAGCGGCGGAGAAGCTTATGTGTGTTTAATCGGTGGAGCGCTTATTTATACTCGGTGTCGGCGCGATAATTGTTTATTAAACAATTCGATTGAGCCCGTTCGCGGCTCGGGAATATTCGGAAACGGTCGGAGCGGTTTCTCGAGCGCGCGACTCGTGCTTCGGTGTGCCGAACTGGTGGTATAACCGTAAACAAATACAATTGTTTATGTTCGCTCATCGGTTTACAATACAATGGGACGCATAGCGCCTTCGCTCTAAAGGTCCCGTGACTGCTGGGCGGTATCTTACGCGCGTTGACCTGATCGATGGTCGTCGGATTGCAGGGTCCAGCAGGGTAACGATGTACGCATCGTTACATCACCCCCTTGTTAGAAGAAAACCTGAATTTGAGGCTTCGTGTCGGCTTCCCTCTTAGCGGATACGGCGGCGGTATCGTAGCTGGCCGGTCTTGGAAAACCGCATTATCCAGTGTCCTTGGGGGCTGCGGATCTTATACTTCCTGGATACATGGACCGCAAAGTGTGGCACATAAAAAATGATGCCGGGTTCCACTTGTACCCGGATCAGTGGCGACGGCAGCGGTCCGGTCGGCATCAGCAGCGGTGGTTGTTGCTCCACGGTGTTTGTGCTCGTGCGTGCGGTGTTCGGCACTGTCGGTCGGTGCGGCCGGGATGGTAGCGGCGGCGATTGCTGCATCAAGGCCTGCAGCTTGCGGGCATTTGTCCGGTCTGGACACGACCGGCACGATGGACGACATCCGGCGCCAAATGGCCGGTGACGTCGACGCGCACCCCGAGGAATACGCGACGGGCAGCACGGGAGCATCAGAAAACGAAACGGCACAAAACGCGCCCATCACCGACGTAACAAACGTATTGAAGCAAATGCGGAAATGGGGGGTTCATTTTGACGGACGCGACCCGTTTGCATTTCTAGAACGGCTGGAAGAACTAAAGGCCGGATACACCTTCCCAGAAAACGCAATGCTGCTGGGACTCCCGGAATTATTAAGCGAAGACACACTATAGTGGTACCGAAATAACAAACAACGGTGGGAAAACTGGGGTCAGTTTGACCGCACCTTTCGGGTACAATTTTTACCGCGACGTTATCAGGCCGCATTAAGACGCGAAATATCCGACCGCCAACAACGACCGGGTGAGAGTTTCAAAAGGTATATCGGCGATATACTGACGTTGATGCACCGAACCGATGGATTCTCCTCGGAAGAAAAATATAAGAGAGTATATGAAAACATGCGGGCAGAAATAAAATGTTACGTCCGGTATAACGCAGCCGAAGGCATCGACGATCTGCAAATGCAAATAACCGAACAGGAAGAAATTGAAGAACTGTGCCGACAGGAACAAAAAACCGACCGCGTAGAAAATACGAAACCAAACGTCGCCACCGCATATAACAAGAAGGAATGCTGCTGGAAATGTAAGCAACGGGGACATACACGCCGGACGTGCAAACGACCCCCACGAAAATTCTGCTCACAATGCGGACGAGACGGCGTGTTCACAAGAGAGTGCCATCCCGCGCCGGGAAATGCCAGGCGGGCCGGGAAATGCCAGGCGGGCCGGGTCGCGAGCGGTCAAATTCAGCGCCCCGAGCCCCGCATAAAGTACGATCCGAGACCGCACATAAGGATGAAAATAGGCCGCACTCGCTTTAAGACACTCATAGACACTGGGGCGGAAATATCGTTTGTTAACGAGAAAACGGCACAACAGCTACAACGGTACAGGATACAAGAGCATGACGGAGAAATACAAATGGTAAATGGGGAGTCGGCTACAATACCAGAAACCATCACCGCGCCCATACGCATTAAAGGAAAAACCATCCAACACAAGTTCGCCATACTATCGAAATTAGAAAGCCCGGTAGTTATGGGAGTGGACCTGTAGACACGAACAACAATCCGGTTGGAGCCACCCCGAACGCACCAACGGAGAGGCAACACAACACTGTGCACAGCGACTGGAGGATTGGCCGAACAGTCAACGAAGGAAAAGAACTACAGGAATTCTTGGAAAAAGAATTCGGAAAAGTCAAAGGAATTCAAGGACCAACGGACAAAATACAGCACCGAATAAGACTCAAAAACGACACACCAATCAAATAGCGATATCGACGGGTTACTGCGTAACCCGGCAAGGCAAGCAGTAATCGACCAGGAAGTAGAAGATATGGAGGCCGCAGGAGTCATCGAACCGTCCACGAGCGCCTGGAGCTCACCAGTAGTACTGGTCAAAAAGAAAGATGGAAAATACCGATTTTGCATCGACTTCAGAAAAGTGAACGACGCCACGGAAAAAGATGCTTATACACTACCACAAGTGACCGCAACATTGGAAAAATTAAGGGGAGCGAAATACTTGTCAACGCTAGACCTCAAACAAGGATACTGGCAAGTACCCCTCGAACTAAAAAGTCGACCGATCACAGCATTCACGATACCGGGCAGAAGGCTGTATCAGTTTAAAGTGATGCCGTTCGGACTGCACTCCGCACCCGCCACATTCCAGTGACTCTTGGACCGCATAATCGGCCCATCGTTAAAGCCAAACGTTTTCGTATATCTAGACGATATCATCATCATAAGCAAAACGTTCGACGACCATCTCCGACTATTAACCGAGGTCTTCCGCTGGCTCCGCGACGCACGACTCCGCCTCAACCCGGCAAAATGCAAATTCTGCGTCGATCAGCTCAAAATCTCGGACACGTAGCCGACCGCAAAGGAATACGAACAGACTCCGAGAAAGTAAGCGCCGTCACGAATTGGCCCGAACCACGCACGGTTAAACAAATCCGACAGTTCCTCGGGATGGCGTCATGGTACCGGCGATTCATCGCAAATTTCTCGACCGTCGCAGCACCACTCACGAACCTTACAAAAAAAATGCAATGTGGAAGTAGGAAACCGAGGAAACAACAGCATTCCGCGAACTTAAGAAGACGCTGGTGTTAGCCCCTGTGCTCGCGTGTCCAGATTTCACCCGCCGATTCGTACTGCAAACCGACGCCAGCACAAGAGGACTTGGCGCTGTATTGACGCAAAATTTCGAGAATGGGGAACGCGTCATCGCATACGCGAGCCGAACACTCAATAGCGCCGAAAGAAATTACAGCGCTATCGAACTCGAATGCCTCGTAGTGGTATGGGGCATCCGCAGAATGAAGGGATATCTGGAAGGGTACTCCTTCACCGTAATTACTGACCACCAATCGCTAAAATGGCTGCAGGCGATTGGAAGCATCCACCGGCCGGCTAGTCCGGTGACTGTTCGAATTGCAGACCTCGAGATTAGATATAGGAAGGGCACGTTAAACCGCGTAGCCGACGCCCTATCACGACAACCCGAGGTATGCGTAGCGAAACCGCGCCGATGCGGATGGTACCAACGGGTACTGGAGGAGACCGAGGGCGATCCCGCCAGCCGACCAGATTTTCAAGTACAGAACGGGAAACTGTACAAACACATCCTGCACAGCCTCAATTTCAAGGAAACCAGCGCGGACGGATTATACATAGCCCCCAGTCCCTGTTCGGGTGCCAATGTAACGGTCGGATTTTCCGAGCGCTGTTGCGGGATAGCTCGGCCGGGATCAGAGCTCGGAAGATATAGCAAGTGTCAAAATGCGTTAGTAAAATAAATAGTGTGTTTATTTATGTCAGACTGCGGGGGTTACAAAAGTGTATGTTAATTTTCGTTAAGTGCGATTCCACATGGGTTAAACTTTCCATAAGAAGCGAGGTTTTATATGGGTTTACAGTTTTCCACGCAAAGCGTGGTTCAACCCAGGTTAATCGCATCAAGGGGAATATCAATCGGCACCCTGGTCATTATCAACGTGGTCGATTTTAAAGTGGTCAATATCAACATGGTCAATCTCAACGTGGTTAATCTCAACGTGGTCAATCTCAAAGTGATCAATCGGGACAGTGATCAATCGGGACTGTGGTCAATCGGAAAGTGGTCAATCTCAATGTGATCAATGTAGACAATGGTCAATCAGGCAGCGGTTCACTTGGACACAGTACAATTGGACACGGTGCAAATGGACATGTTACAAATTGACACAAAATGTTGCACACGGTTCAATTAGACATAGTGCATTTGGACACAGTAATTTTGGATACAATAGCTTTTGGACATGTAAGAAAATACGCATCGTTTATTTGAACACCGTTCGTTTGGACACAGAAAGACGCGCATTCAAAAGCTATTGTTTCCAAAATTACTGTGACCAAATGCACTGTGTCCAATTGAGTCGTGTGCAAAATCGTGTCCATTTGTAACGTTTTCATTTGCACCGTGTCCATTTGAAGGTCTCTTAATCGAGACTGTGATCAATATTAATGTCGTCAACATCAGCGTGGTCAATCTCAACGTGATCAATCGGGTCTGTGGTCAATATTAATGTGGTCAAATGGGTGCCACTCTAGTTTATATTATCCTCACGATAAAGAATCAGTCGTTTCTTGTACTACGTATCGCTTATCATTGTACGAACTAAGCGCAATCTTCGACTCCGATACCATATTTATCTCGTGTAACTTGGATTTTACGCAGGATTGCTCGCGCTTGGACTCATCTCGATCTCTCATTGCAGACAGCGCATGTAATCTTCGAATATTACGTTCTCACATCGACGCCACTCTTGACATTTGATTTTTTTCGTCTCGCTCCTATCGTCGTCTCGCAGCACATCTTCGCTCTAAGTACAACAAATTCCGTTATGTTCGCAGCATTGTTCTCGTCCTTCATAAGATTCGCCACCTTTTTGTTAACAAACGGCATTCCGTATACGATATCCGTCGCGTAATCGAATTTATCAATGTCGCGCTTCAAATCCTTGTACACGTTTTTGCACTCGACACGATAGATGAGACTGTCTGAGTCGGTGTACATTATCCTACACTTATCTCTATACAGTGATAACATATACTTGTAATGAAATTCGTATAAACAAATCTACGATACATCGTGGATGTACCACATGGATCTATTTGTGAAATTTAACCTCGAGTTTGCGCAACTCCACAGCTATTATATCCTCCGCGAGAACGCTTCTAGTGTGAAAATTAGGTTTCGCGATCATCGTCTCCGCGATATATTGCCCATCGGGTTATTAGCCGGATTTCTGAGTTATTACGCACATTTTCCATAGTTTTACCAAATACATTATTCATCAATTTATACAGAGTTTTCTCAAACACGTTTTTTGCGCTAATTTGCAGTCGCGTATTCAATTCGATGTATCCGCGTAAACCGTGTTTAACGCATTGCTGCAATTTACGATAGTGCATTACGTAACGACGATGCTTATCGCACAACATGACGAGGAGTTCATCCTACCGTTTTCCAGGAGGCTTATCGCGCGTCAGGCAGAAAGGCAAGTCAGCATGAGAACACTGATGCCATTTTTGTGACGCTGTCTGCTATCATAGCTTGTAGATGCAATACACACAAGTAGGAAATAAGGGCCGCTTCTAACCCACCTATTTCTTAACCCTTTCGCTACGAGCGGGTTCTCCTTCAGCGGTACTTCCGCTGAACGGAGCGCCGCGACATCACTGCACGCTACGCGACGCCGATCGTCAGCGAGAGTACAGCGGGGAGCACACACTTTTGCATAAGCGCATAACAATAAGCATAAGGAAATTGATTGGTTCATTTCCTTATGCATATA
>JBCEZW010000054.1:4266491-4293614 GCA_039654385.1 Cataglyphis altisquamis
ATGATGCTTTCACATGTTTCAATTTATTTACATGCACCACTCTAGCTTTCCTTTAAAGTTTAGTTTGACATTATTCAAACAGCGGAGGCTGCATGGCAACCAGCAAAAATATTCAGCGATCTTCTAAGGAAACAAGCATCGTGTGCGGTATGCTTAAGATAACGCCAGATTCTAGGAGTGGCCTTCACTTGGACACAGTACAATTGGATACAGTGCAAATGGACACGTCTCAACACGAGATTTTGCACATGTTACAAATGAACGGTGCGCGTTTTTCTATGTCCAAACGAACAGTGCCCAAATAAACGGTGTCCAAATGAACAGTGTCCAAATGAGCGGTGTTTAAGTAAATGATGCGTATTTACTTACGTGTCCAAAAGCTACTATGTCCAAAATTACTCTGTCCAAATACACTGTGTCCAATTGAATCATATGCAATATCTCGTGTCCATTTACACCGTGTCCAATTGTACTGTGTCCAAGTAAGCCGCTCCCGATTCTAAGCGATTTCCGAAAAATCTGCTGACTAACAAAAGAAAAAAATTCTACAATACCGAAGTGCGAATGTTCACGGAAAAGCACGCAGTGAAATTATTCGACATATTCGGTGATGAAGGCATCGATCATCGAGAGATTCAAACGCACGCTCAAGAACTCTATGTGGAAATACTTCACGCTGAACGGAACATACAAGTGGATTCTGTCCTATTCTTAGGCTCGAATCCCTGCGTACAAGGGAGATAATTAGAGAAAAATATTAGAGATAAAAAATTAGAGATAAATATTAAATATTAGAAATAAAAATTAGGAATATAAATTTAACATAACGTACAATAAATATAAATTATATATAAGACATAAATGTATCATTATAGATACATAATCTATTGTTTATCTATATTTATTGAGAAGATAGACCTGAATCTAAAACTATAATTCTTTTATTTATAATATCTAACAGTTATTCTTATTTCTCTATGTGCAGACCTTATTTTATAAAAACCACTATACTCAGCATCCATTGGCACACATCGAGTGAAAACGCATTGAAAAATAATCTTTGCATGCAAAAATGGCGGGAACTGAGAATTCTTCTTTTCCTTCTCTTTCGTTTATGCTAGGTTTGAGAGCCTTAAGTTTTTCACCCGTTTGAACACGTTATTGACTACGATCCCGATTGACCATGGTTCCGATCGACCACGATCCCAACTGACCATGTTACAATTGATCATATTAATTTTGACCACAGTCCCGATTGACCACGTTGATATTGAACACGATCGTGATTAACCACGGTCCCGATTGGCCACAGTCCCGACTGACCACGGTTCCGATTGACCACGATGTTATTGGCCACGATCCCGATTGACCACGTTGATATCGACCACGGTCCCGATTGATCACGTTGCTATTGACCACGTTACAATTGACAACGATACCGATTGATCACGTTGATATTGACCACTGTACCGATTGACAACGGTCCTGATTGACCAAAGTCCCAATTCATCAAACACGCATTGAAATCGGGATTGTTCCATTAGCGCACATTTTGGATCGGACACGACAAAATTTCTTGATCGGACACAGACCCGATCGGACACAAGCTCAATCGGACGTCGGCCCGATCGGAAACAGACGCTATATCAAAGTACGTGCATGGACAGGAAGCACGCGTGCGCGCGCGCGCGTGGGGGTGCAAGGGGGGCCTTTGGTCCCCTCCCGCATAGACCCTACCGGTAAACTGGGTGGACCTCGCTTTACAACTTACATAGTACATGCTACAGTGACCTGTGATCGATCGGGTCTGTGTTTGATCGGGAAATTTTGTCGTGTCTCATCCGTAATGTGCGTAAACGGGATAATCACAATTTCAATGCGTGTTGAGTGTGATGTATCGAGACTGTGGTCACTCAGGACCGTAGTCAATATCAATGTGATCATTCGGGACCGTGGTCAATCGGGACCGTGGACAATTGTTACGTGGTCAATTGTAACGTAGTCAATATCAACGTGGTCAATCGGGACCGTGGTCAATCACGACCATGATCAATATCAACGAGATCAATCGAGACCGTGGTCACTATTAACGTGGTCAAGCGAGAACGTGGTCAATCGAGAACAGGGTCAATCAGGACTATGATTAATCGGGACCGTGGTCAATCGGGATCGTGTTTAATTGCAACGTGATCAATATCAACGTGGCTCTTCGCAACGTGGTCAATCGGGACCATGGTCAATATTAACATGGTCACACCGGACACTCCTAGGTTTTAGATCACAAACCAAATGGCTAGTATCTCAAGAATCGATCATAATAAGGTCACATATTCTAATTTATAATTTATATATAATTATTTATAATTGTGTTTTCTATTGTTTACATTATTTCAAGAATATATTAAAACAATATAAAATATTTTGGAAACCAAAGAACGCTTTTATCTGTAATATAGCATATGACTTCTTTTAATTTTTAGATCATTTTTTATGTCATTTTTTATCAGTGACTTTCAAGAGACAAATAAAATCATGGTGATATCCTAATGATATAATTATGACTTTTATATTCTACTTAGGCGACGACTAACACTTTAAATAATTAATTAAAAGTTAATTACAAACTAACAAACAAAACCTACAATAACCTACAAACGAAATACAATCGATTTCACATTTATTTTTGTAATTTTATAGTACATGTCGGTTAATTTCATGGTCTACAATTAAATAATTAATTAAAAATTAATTATCAATTGACAAACGAAAATAAATGCACTACAATAATCTACAATCGATTTCACACATAATTATTTAAAAAAAGTGTTAGTCGTCGGTTAACATCATACGAATTAATTTTCTTAACACTACTGAGACCATAAACATAATATATCTACACTAAGTGTTGAAGAAGTAAGGGTAAAGTTGCACATAAAAAAGGATAAGCTCTGTTTCTTGCCCCTTATATTCTCTCCTAATCGTGCGTAGCATAGCAAAAGAGAGCGCTGTGTTACATGTGAGCGAGAGAGAATGCAAAGAGCACGAAACAGAATGTATCCTTTCCTACGTAACCTTTACCCCCACTTCTTAATTAAAAGCAAACGTTCGGTTTATATATACTATGTCTTTGACTAAGATAGAGTTACACATTTTATAACATCTCACTTCGAACATGCTTATCAATGACCGATCAAAATTCATTATTTTAAGTTTACAATAGATATGCATATTTTTTTATTTTATATTGTTGTGCCTCGCAAAGAGGCACTGGATTGTTCGGGATTCACCACTAAGGCTTAGGAGCCGAGGATCGGGTTAAGGGCCAGTTGATGGGAAAACTATGTCTTTGTTTTGAATAAATTATTTTTATTTTTCTATATTGAGTCGCTTTCTTTTGCCTGTCGTTCCCCTTCACAGCTGTGCGTATCACAGTATAGGATTACGTCGGCACGAGCCAGATATCGCGGTCACGGTCGCAAAATCAGTTGTGACTTCGTTCGAGTAACAATTCGTGTCGCGGCTAGACTAGAGATTCCTTGAGTTAGGTTGATTGCGGTAACTGTCCGATATCTCTCGTTAAGAATGATTGCCCGCCGCGTATTCGCGGTGGTCTCTTTTATTACATCCATTTCGATTGATTTTTTGGAGGGGATCCCTTAGCGACATGACCATATATGGTCGTGTCGCTTATTTCAAATGGTTAGACCAAAATGCAAGTGAAGATATGGTTCGATCGAAATTCCTTGCATTTCCGGTGGTTCAATCTTCCTTCGCGCTCGCATAGTCTTGGCGCGTGGCTCGCTTCATCAGCGTTTCGCGTTCGTAACATTATACGTCTTTTGCGATATCTCGCTATAATACGCGGAAGGCGTATTACAAAAATAGTTTAAATTAATAATATTTAAGATTAATAATAATAGTTATAGCTAATTTTGGGCTATAACAGTATAGTTTATTTTATATAATTTATTTACAAAGTTTACAGTTATCGAATATATTTTTTAATTGTTATTTAAGTTTATTTAAAGATTGTGATGGTTGGTTCCATCATCGTAATTTATCAATTAGAAATAATACAATTATATTTGTTTGGCATTGTATTGTAGTAATGGCTTGCTCCATATTTATTTATTAAATATTCTCAGATAGCCAAGTCTGCACCCGATCAAGGGCTGACAGTTAGCTGCCGAACAAAAAGGCCCGACAATAATAATGCTTTGCCTTTAAATATCGATTGTCATTGACCTTCTAGATGGATCCAAACTAAAATTATGGCAAACAAGCACAAAATTGTCGCCGGAAGAGCATCAATTTTTTGATCCTTCTAGAAGGACACGAGACAATAAAAGCGACCGGCAAACGAATCTCCGGGCACTAAGCTCAGAGTATTCGATACGCTATATCATTTGAGATCGTTCAATCACAAATTCTGTTACTCGTCCGTAGCTTGCAATATAGAGAGTCGACGTTCAACGCGAACGATCTTTTCACGGTTTTCCATTGCTCGCGCATTGCTGCATTGTAAATATTTGTAAAATAGTTTTTTATTCATATAATTAAATTGTGCTTTGTTAAACTGTGTCGCATATCTCTTATTCTAACTCCGTCTAAACTCGTCCTTCTTGGAATCGCTGTGCTCGCGTCCCGGTTCATTCAAGTCATAAACAACTCCCTTAAAAAGAGCTTTATTTAGGACTTTTAGGAGCCTCGGATTAAATTGGAATTGCGGCGGGGACTATGCAAACGAACTATAGACTATCAGATCATATAATGTGCGGTCTCTATATAAACCGGAGGCAATTAAGGCTTTACTGGAGCAAATAAGGTAAATTGAATATGTGAATATAGTGACAATCGGTGACATTTGTTTGGATACGGAACGATTGGACACCGCTTGATTGGATACGTAGTATTGGACACACACACTGCATAATTGGACAGCGCATTATTGGACATCGTTTGATTGGACACGTTCCGATTGGACACTACAATTGGACACGCACACAGCACGATTGGATACGCACACTGCACGATTGGACACCGCATATTGAGCACTGTAAACCCATGTGGAACCTCATTTTGCATTAAAAAGTATACGCATGGAGGCAGTATTTTGTCCCTCTTGCGGGGGGTCTCCACTATCAAAGAACTAGACACATTAATTTATGTTGAACCGCTCTTTGCGTGTAAAGTTGTAAACCCATGTGAAACCTCTCTTCGCATTAAAAAGTGTTTATTTTTTATTGCGAAGTGAGATTCCACATAAGTTTGTGTTCAATCAAGCGGTGTTCAATCATGCAGTGTGTGTGTTCAATCGTATAGTGTCCAATCGTGCCGTGTCCAATAATTCTGTGTCCAATTGAGCGATATTCAATTATTCCGTCTCCTAACGAAATATGTCCGTGGCAATTAAAAAAATCAAATAGCTGGATGAGATTGTGAATGAAGAATGATATGAAATTACAATGTTTAAAAGTGATAAATCGTTGGAAAACCGAGAATTTGGAGTGGTTCTCATTGACAAGGCATAATCAAATAATAATTCAAATAATTATTGTATACAATTAAATTTTTTTAGCATGTTGAAAAAGAAAAAAAAAGTTACCGAAGACGGAATCGAACTTGACGTTACGAGTTACGAAGCAAGCATCTTACTTACCAAGCTTACTCACTCACTTATTTTTACCTTGTAAAGATGTGATTATTCATAAATAAAGTGTTTACACAATTGCTGCACGGTTGTGGGTAGCACGCAAAATGTTTTTTATCGACACTATCGATGTTGTATCGACATTTTTACACTTTTACACTCACGCACTTAATCGATGAATTAGACAATTATTAACTATTATTAATTATTAAGTTGTGATACTAGGCCGATTTTAACCCAGGTCCTCTGAGGGGGATTGGGGTGAGGGGAAACCGCGGGGGAGTCGTGCGGAGGAATCGCGGCACGACCGATGGACGAGGGGTCCACGAAGGGGGAGGGGAACCGCGGCGCGACCGGTGAGCGAGGGGTCCGCGGAGATGGAGAGAGACCGCGGCGCGACCGGTGAGCGAGGGGTCCGCGGAGATGGGGAGAGACCGCTGCACGACCGGATGACGAGGGGTCCGCGGGGAAGAGAGAGATTGCATGCAGGTGAGAGAGAGATAGCGATCTCATGTGGGAGAAAGATAGCACGAAGCGTCCGCAATGTGTGGGAGAAGGATAGCGCACGAGTATGAGAAAGATAGCGCAAGGCATTAGCAATGTGTTGGAGAAGGATAGCACTAATGATCTGCATGCATGTCGATGATGCGACGGTCGCAAGGCGGTGCGAGAAGGATAGCGCACGGGTAGAAAAAGGATGACGTTTGCATGCACCTGAGAGAAAGAAAAAAACAAAGAAAGAAAGCTTTATTTATAAAGCGCTCTGGGACAAAATCCCTTCAAGCGCCATAAATATAATACTAATACATAAGTAAAAATACATTTAAAATTACAATGTGTGCGCAATGTTCTTAAACATGTAAAGAAAGTGTTTATGCATAAATGTGGTTCATAATCAACAATCTTAAGGCATGCCAGAGAGAGATGCAATAGTATACTAAGCATTCAAGAAACATCCCCCAATTTATATCCCAATCATGAAGAGGCACAGACGAGCAACCGCGAATATAACTTTTGTTTAAAATCCGGCAGTGTCGCCACACTCCTAATAGACTGAGGGAGATCATTCTAAAACCTAGCCGACGTAAGTCTAAAAGACTGTTTATATAATTCAGTTCTACATAGTGGCAGAAATAGCCTATCCCTCGGAGCCCTAGTGGCACGGTCGGATGTTGCGATCCTACAGTTGAAATTGGAGTGCAGAAGACTTGGTTGTTTAGTTTCCAATATCTTATACAACAGGCATCCAACAAAGTAAGCTCTTCTAGCATCAACCTTGAGCCATCGTAGTCTTACATAATAAGGTGTAATGTACTCATCAGTCCTTACGTTGAAGATAAATCTGACGCAAGCATTCACCGCTCTATGAAGTCTCAGACTTTGCTCGGTTGTCATGTCCGTGTAAGCCGCACAGCAATAATCAACATGTGGGTAGATAAGTGAAATGACGAGCTTAGTTTTGAGAGCTTCCGGCAATAGATGCCTGCAAAGTTTTACTTGATATAGAGCAGAATGGATTCTGTTTATCATATTAATAATCTGCTTCTTCCAAGATAAAGTATTCATGATCGTGACACCAAGATATTTAACAGATGCAGAATATTGAATCAAGGACTCATCCACTCTCATCGCAGGAAGTGTACTCGGATCAATGGCTTTGATAAACCTCGATGTTCCCATAATTATAGCCTGAGTCTTATCTGAGTTTAAGATGAATCTGTTAGTACTAGACCATCCAAGAATAGCATCAATGTCTTCATTGACCTTCCGGATGGTGTGAGATAAATCTCTTGGTTCACAATGGATGTAGACTTGGAGATCGTCAGCATAAAAATTGTAATTGCAGTGCTTGACCACATGTCTAAAATCAGCTAGATACAGAGTGAAAAGCAAGGGTCCGAACACAGAGCCCTGCAGTACCCCAACCCTGACGGGAGACGGAGATGAGGTTGTATGCGATCTTTAACCGCCTGAGTCCGCTCAGTCATGAATGAGTGTATACAACGCAGGACACTCTCAGAAAAGTTTAAGTTCTTCAATTTCTTGATTAGCAAAATATGATCCACCCTATCAAAAGCCTTCGAATAATCGAAGAAAACAGACACAGTGACCATCCTTCGGTCAGCCGCATGTCTCACCTCGTCTAGCATTCTAATCAGACAAGTTTGCGTAGAGTGATTGTTCCGATAAGCAGACTGACACGGATCGTATAAGCCAGAGTCCTCCAGATAGACACGAATCTACGTGCAAACCAATCGCTCCAACGCTTTCGACAAGGTAGGAAGTATATATATTGGTCGATAATGTTGCACCAATGTAGGATTCCTGACTTTAGGTATCGGACAGATAAGAGCCGATTTCCACTTCACAGGGAAAACACCATTCATTAAGGAGAAATTGAATAGATGCTCCAAAATAGGCAGTGTACAGTGAATTGTCAGTTTCAACAATTTCAAGGAGATGCCATCTCCACCCACCGCATTTGATTTGGCCCTGGAAACTACTCTCGCAATGTCCCGCGGCACTACATAATTCCAGTGGAGGCTCCTGTCATCAAAATCCCGCTCAAGAATATCCCTCAAAGAGCCGTCCTCCACATAATCAGCATGTTCCGCATTATGTCCAAAGAATGCATTAAGCTCTTCAACAGAGTGCGAAAGACGCTCTCCGGTGTCCCTGGCCTTAATAAGACCCAGATGTCTCAACCTGCTCCAGACCTCAGATGCCTTGCCTTCCCGATTGAAGATGTTGACATAATATTCGCGCTTTGCCGAACGCACAAGATTTTGCGCCCTGTTGCGCAGCACTTTGTATCGATCATAATATACGTCATTTTTATGCCTGCGCCACGTTCTTCTGGCCAGATCTCTATCGCGCATCACCATATGGATCCCATCAGTCAACCATGGGACAGGCAAATTCCTGAAGTATCGTCGTTTCAGAGGCACATGCGCATTGAATATATTGAGTAATTTAGTGCAAAAGATATCAATCTTTTCATCCATGTTATCCGAGACCGACACGTCAATCCAATCGATGTTACCAACATCAGACTGAAAGGATGCTGCATCAAAGCCACTCCAATCCCTGCAAACTATAAGCTTCCCATGACGATGCTGAAGCTTAATCCCATACCTTATAAAAATAAAAATCATGTGCTGATAGAAATTCTACTCCACACTGACCAAATTCCTTGAGCTTATCCCTGTCATCGATAATGCACAAGTCTAACAGCGTGCTGGAGTTCCCCAGATGATGAGGATCTGAACGGCATCAGATATAAACTCGATTCAAAGATAAAAGAGCCAAGTTGCTGGCTATTAAAGGTGTCTTGATTCATATCAGCATTAAAGTCTCCTAGGATGATCGAGTGCCTATAGCCTTTAATTTAGCCTTTATAGCAATTAGCTTTAATTTGTGCAAATGTAAGACATGTTGCACGACAATATTTGATGAACTGGCGTCCGACACTCTCTGCAAAATGATCCTAAGATCAAAGCGTAATTTATATTATTTATTTACACGAAACTATTTTCGTGTTCTCGTACAGCATGTATATTGGAAAATAGGTCCGTTATTCGCAGGAAACATGATGTGCAGTATCTTACACTGTCAGTTGTGTAAAAAAATATGTACAGCACATTTTTTATATTTCATCCAAGTTATTTTTTCCGCTTGGTTTAATGTCTTGTAGATTCTGTTATTCGAAATGTCACTTTGTTCGCTATCATAATCAGAATCCTCCAATGGTAGTACTTCTACATCAGAATCCTCTCCGCTTTTTTATTTTTTGTCAGCAATATCCATATCAATATCTTCTTTCATTATAACCATGCCATTATTTTCTTCAGATATTATTTCAATAACAAGTTTCTCGTTCGAAATATCAATCACCATAACATTGATATTTAATGAATATTTTCTTCATCTTCGATAATAATAACTTCTTTCTCAGCCATAAAAAAATATATGTAGTTCAACAAGATTGTCATAAGAAGTTGACTGAAGATGCTGCACGCTCCTCTCAATTTTATATTTTAATTTTATATTTTTGTCTCCTAATTATAGTATCACGTCTCATCTACATCAGTATTTTTCTACATCTCTAGCAGAGTATATTGCGAAAAAAATTTAAGTTTTGTCGACTATGCATACGTTGTTATAAAGGATGGAAAGAATAATTAAAATCAAACTGGAGGAATCGCTGATTGAGTGCCAGTAGATAAAACTGTGAACTGTCGCTAATGGAGATTGGCGAGCAGTAGTCCGTAATCGTTAGCGAACGGGCGCCAGGCGTCCCATTTGGACACGTAACGATTGGACACCGCACGGTTGGACACCGCACGATTGGACACCGCATGATTGGACATCGCATAATTGAACAAAGTTGTAAACCCATGTGGAACTTCATTTTGCATTGAAAAGTATATGCGTAGAAGCAGTACGTTTCGCCCTCTTTCGGGAGGAGGCTCCACTACCATTAAAATTAGACACATAGGTTTTCTTTGAACCTCGTTTTGCGTGGAAAATTGTAAACCCATGTAATATCTCACTTCGCATGGAAAGTTGTAAAATCTATGTTAGAACCTCATTTCCTAACCTAAAACTGCGATGTTCAATCGTGCGGTGTTTAATCGTGCCGTGTCCAATCGTGCGGTATCCAATTGTGCAATGTTCAATCGTGCAATGTACGTATCCAATCGTAGTATCTGATCATGCCGTGTCCAATCGTGCATTGTCCAATCGTGCGGTATCCAATCGAGCAGTGTCCAATAATTCGTGTCCAATCGAGCGGTGTCCAATCGTTACGTGTCCAAATGAGACGCCTGGCGCCCATTCGCTAACGATTACGAACTACTGCTCGCCAATCTCCATTAGCGACAGTTCACGATTATGTACTGGCACCTGTTCACCAGCTTCCACCGGCGCCTGTCCGCTATCACCAATAAGCGTGAACTCTTCTATAGTCTTAGGAGGCTCCACCTTTTGGTCACCATTTAGCGCCCATCCAGCAGAATCAGACGCTAGTTCCGGCGCGCGGTCGCACGAGACACGGATTACGAACGGCGCTCAGCGATCCGCCACCTCCAACATCGAAGCTCCACAGAGACGAAAGGACAGGTTCGTATCATCAGAGAACATAGAGCGGATCTTGGCATCACCGATATTAGCGTGGTATCCGCCTCCGCTAGTCTCGCCCATTAGGATCTCATCCATCAAGAAATCGTATCCGGCTCGAATCTCACCTCTTAAAAGATCTCCTTAGAGAAAGACTTGTGGGACAGATCATTCTGGTACAGATCAAGTGCTCTACTCCTGGAAAGACTACCCAAGACGCCACGATTCAGACGAAGAAGCGTGGGAAAACGGAGACTGTTCAATAACAATGTACAGGCGCAATTTAAGATATTAAGTGTACAGTAGTTTTAAGAATAAACTTCTTGTCATGGAAAACAGACTCCTTAATTAAATACCTCCAATTAGAATAAATTGGGTAACACATGGAAGCAATTAAGAACACCTAGTGATAAACATCCGAGCCCTACTTATCCATAAAATGTATAAACGTCAAAAACTATGAACTATTTCGCACATCTGATTTACACGAGTGGTACGAGCGGCGCGTTATCGAGCTCACTCTAGTATCGCTCAAAGAATTTCGAAACGCGACAGCGGGTTGTCGCGGATACTCGATTTGACTGTAAATATAAATAAATAATCCTATGTGCGCGGAATGTCACATAAAATTACCGCGGGAGATAATGATGAAGAGAGCGGTGATCAACGTGCAATCTAAAGACAATGCGTGATTCGCGTGATCTGTGGTCGCTACGCTGCATTCAGCTAAATTGATAGTGGATTGAGAATCATCATACACAACCTCATTACACAACAGTACTAAATCTCCAACACATTGAGTTTCCAGTGACTGTGAATCAAATCAAAAAATTCAAACTTGTCAACGATATCTCTATAAATGTATATATAGTATCGAGGGAAAGAACATTGTCCTGCTACATCTTTCGACGCAGAAAAAAGGACACGTTAATTTGCTATATCGAAGACAACAATGTTGGACATTTCGCGTGGATCAAGAATCTATCCAGATTCGTGAGCTTGCAATTGAGCAAGAAAGATCACAGAAAATATATTTGCGATCTGTACGTATATTTTATATATTAGTTTTTTTATTAAATATATACGAGAGAAAAATTAATTATTTCTATTTTTTATAGATCTTTACACTATTTTGGATCGAAGGATACATTGCAATCGCATACAGTGGACTGTCAAGAGATGAACGACTACGCTATCAGATTACCGAGCGAAAAGGACAAATGGCTCATATTCAACAACTTTAATCGGAAAGAACAGCTTCCTTTCGTCATATACGCTGACTTGGAGTGTGTTTTGGAGAAGACGGAAGAAGAAAGAAATTATCATTACAAGTATTTAGTATCGCTTATTATATACTGCTATTATATATTGCTCGTACGATGATTCGTTATCCGCGTATCATTCTCACCGTAATACCGATTGTATTGCGTTCCTCGAAGAATTAAAAAATTTAGCGCAACGCGTAAAAATTATTTTAATCACTAATGTCCCTATAATAAATTTAACGCGAGAAGAATGGGAAAAATTTAATAATGCGACGCATTGCCACATATGCGAGAAACCATTCGTACAAGACGATATACGCGTATGTGATCATTGCCATCTGACTGGGCAGTACCCAAGTCCCGCACATTCAAATTGTAACTTAAATTATAAAGATTTTTTTTGCATTCTATAGTTTTTCATAATTTATCCAGACACGGCTTACATTTCATTATCAAGGAAATAGCTACAGAGTTCGAAGAGGGTACTTTCGATAACAAAAGAAAAATATATATCATTTACGAAAAATGTTAAACTTGTAGAAGAGAAAAATCATATTAAATTGCGTTTTATAAATTCATATAAATTTTTTACAATCGATCTTGACAAATTGGCATCTTTTCTAATAAAGACAAACTCAAAATTTTGAAACCTGATTTTCAAAATTTACAATTTCAATTTATTAACACGGAAGAGCGTCTTTCCATACGAATATATTGACTTCGTCGACAGGTTGGAAGATATGTGTTCACCACCGCTCGATTCATTTTATTGTTCCTTGATCGGTGACACAGTATCTGAGCGATTGCGCGCACGCCGAGAACATCTGAAGGCGATTCTCCCTTCGAACGCTAGGTAAATATGGCGACATGTATCTCAAAATTGACGTCATGCTATTAGCAGATATTTTTGAAATTTTCCGTGAAAATTGTATCAAAAGTTGTGGACTCGATCCAGCGTATTAGTATACTCTTCCCGGATACACCGTGGGACGCCATGTTGAAAAATAAAAATATTACGTTCAAATTACTTACAGATATAGAGCTGGTTATATTTATCGAACAGGGAATACACAACGGTTTGAATCAATGTTCCGGCAGATCCGCGCATGCTAATAACAAGTATATGCAATTGTACGATCCATCGAAATCTTCATTGTATTTGATGTTCTTTGATGTAAACAACTTATACGGATGGGCAATGTCAACCATTGCCTTATGCCGGTTTTCGATGGATCGATGACATCTCTGATTTTAACATTAGCGCGATCGCTTCGGATTCGCCAACAGGTTATATTTTCGAGGTCGATCTGGAGTATTCGCAGCATGTTCACGATGCGCACACTGACCTACCGTTTTGTCCGACACGCGAAAAACCACCAAGTAAGCGACAAGATAAGCTGCTTGCTACTTTATACGATAAGAAACGTTACGTAATATACTATCGCAACTTGCAACAATGTACACATCACGGACATCGCGTTACAAAAATACATCGAATATTACAATTTTCACAATCTCCATGGCTTCGCAGTTATATTGAACTTAATACGTAATTTCGAACACTTGCAAAAAATGATTTTGAAAAAAATTTATATTAATGATTAATGTGGTATTTAGTAAAACAATGAAAAATGTGCGCAATCATACTAATATTAAGTTCGTGATACATTGGGATGAAAGATATGGCGCGGAGGCAATGATTGCGAAATTTTCACAGTAGAAGCGTGTTTATGGAAAATTTGATCGCCGTTGAATTGCGCAATCTTAAAATTTAATAACCAATCTACGTCGGTATGTGCATCCTCGACATTTCTAAGATATGTTTATACGAGTTCCACGAATACATGGTACTTTGTATCGAGAGAAATGTAAAGTACATCAACACCGACAGTTTCATATATTACATCGAGTGTGATGATGTGTATGAGAATATAAAGCGCAACGTCGACAGATTCGATACTAGCGATTATGCAGTGGATAGTGCGTACGGTATACTTGTGAATAAAAAGGTACCAGATTTAATGAAGGATAAAAATAATAGCGCAATCATGACTGAATTTGTCGGGCTTAAAGTGAAAATGTACTGCGTGTCGATGGTAAAAAGGATACGAAAAAGTTTAATGGTGTCAAAAGTTGTCGCGATAACGTTTGATGGTCACATGCGGTGTTTGAACGAAGAAATTGAAATGACGCGACAACAATCTTGTATTATGTAAAAATTACACGAAGAATGTACTATCTGCGAAACAAAAGTTGCTCTAAGTCCGTACAATGATAAGCGGTATATCGTATCCGAAACCACTGACGCTATCGTGGGGATTACCATTAAAAAGTACCATTATAAATAAAATTATGTATATTTATTGTAAATAAAATTATATTTATTGTAAATAAAATTATATTTATTATAAATAAAATTTATATTTTTTGTTAAGTATACATTTATATTTAGAAGTAGAATATTTTTAATATTAAGTGTATCTTTAATTGTTATTGTTAATATTTTTATAATATATTATTTTTATGTATTCAAGAGTTGTGTGTTGCATCAAATCCCAGCCATTTCACTTAAATCTTATCACTCTTTTTGCGTATCATCTTTTCCACGAGATGTATGCCAGGATTAGCAATGCGATGTAACTCGCATTCGTAAAAACTTCCACGAGTAGTTGTTTTTCAGATGTCTTTCGTAACATATTTGATCGAGGCATAACTTATAATAATAATTTCACTACGTATTGTTATTTATGTATCTGTCTCTTGCGTTGAATCAAATATAATCTGCGTTAAATTAGGTAAAATCTGCCTGCGTGCTGCATACCGAAGCAGCTCATCCATCATTACTCGAAGCGTCTGCACATTCGTTATTTTTTTCTTCTTGACGATCTTCCAAAAATTTGATAATCATTTCCACGTATTGTTTGTTTGCGGCATCAGTATCATCTTCCGGTTGCGCTATGCATAGTATCTTGCGCGATCTTGCGTCAAAGCCGGAGGCTATCTAACACAGAGCGTTATCGCGCACATAATTTCTTAATAATGCATTCCATTGATAATTGTTCGGTGTTTCCAACGATAATCCAAATTTATTAATCAATATTTCGATATCAACAATAAGACAGACTGACTCGTTTCACCCTTGCGTTTTTTAATTTATAATAAGACCAGCTTCGCGAAGTTCTTCGATAATTGATAATATTTCATTCTCGTGAGCATTGTTTGCTCACGACAATGAAATTGTCAATGAGATTATTTGCCCAGCTTGATGTGAAGTTTCCAACAATCGCAAGCGATCTATCATTTCGTTGGGATCATTCCAATACACGTAATCGATCTTATTATCGATCGTTTAACATCATAGCGCAATATGTTTATGCCTATTCCAGCTTTTTTCTCAAAGATTAATGGTGCAATTGTAAATTTATACTTTTATCCCTTGTTACCTAATACTAGCATATATTTATTATCATCGTATTTATGCGCATTTGTCGTCAATAATATACTTTTGTATTTATACATATCAGTTTCAGTGTATACGGTATCGTCGGGCATTCTCATGAAAATCAACTCCAGGTAGAGACCTGGTGCTCCCACATATTTTATTCCACCGATAATTATATTGTCTTTATCTACATCGAAAAATTTATTACCAATCATAATTCTTTCATTGCAAAATTAAACACCGTATACATAATCCATTTTGGTATTTTTATTTTGACTCAAAATAGTTCCCACATATTTTGCCCAAGTGGACCAAAGTGATCGCGCAATGTAATTTAACCTTTGGACGTTTGTAATAGATGTTGAACCGATGTCACAAGCATTTCAGGCATGGTTTCGAAAATTTCATTCACAGATGGAGACGTTCTTATTATTGAGAAGCAATATTTGATTTGATTGGATCATCTTTTATCGGAGAAGAAGTAACAACATTCGATAATTGTTTCATTCATTTACGTTTCGACTGATTCGCAGTACAAGTTATTAGCGAAACTTTCAATGATATATTTGATCGTGTTCGCTTTGTTCCGTACTTTAACTTTTTTTTCATACTTTTCTTCGGGCATACTCATTGGCTCAATTTTCGCTTCATTACATTCCACATTTATTGTATTTTCGACAAGCTGTTTTAGAGGATCGGTAATTGGTTTAAAGAGTCTCTCCAATGCGACATCTTTATCCATTTGACCAGTTTTCAAAGAACGATATTTTTTGCGGATTGATTCGCTCGTTTTCGCAATATCTCTCACAATCTTCTCGCGATTGTCACTCGTCATGTTCGGATGAAAATTTTTAGACGAAAATTTTTTGCTCGATTGATGTGTCAATAGCGACTAATCGCTTTACGGAATTGCAAAATCGTTAAATACTTTTCTATATCGTCCATAAACTGTCTTTGTCGATCACTACGAATCCATACTTGTGTTGCCAACATTTGTGACAGAAAGCGCGAAAATCATCATAAGACATGTCAGTATTTACATGATCGTTGTATACATACTTCAAGTTTGTTGTTTAAATAAAATTAATAAATTTGCATTGTTGCGTATAAGATGCTTGGATATCTTGGCATACGTTTGATAAAGATAGAAACAGTCGACGCTCGAGAGTCGACCCATTGCGGAGTATTCAAAGAGGGGGAATCGCGTTATGTACTTCAATAATTTTGGAAATCTTCGACCGCCTATAGAATTAGTGTGATATTTTGGAAATAATGTGGTGAATATAGAATACAATCATACATTCTATCAAAATTATAATCAAACTATTTGTGAACAATTGTGTCTACGATTTATTCAAATGATAGATTTGAATTTAAAGCCTAACAATTCACCATTACGGCTCAGTATTCGTTCAACATGTCACTGACACTTACATTGACAGGCAAAAGTAGCGTTCTTACTGTAAACTATTTTCCGGCTATAGATTTAAACGATTACTATTATGAGCTTAGTTTAACAGATTTTGAATCTTATCATAAGATATCGAATGTGAATTCTTGGAATAATAAATTTTACTTTGATAACGACGACAAGAAAATTACAATTCCCGAAAGACCGTATGAATTACACGTTATAAATAAATATCTCCTACGTACAATTTTACAATATCGACGTACAGTTGATTCCAACAATATTAATAACGAAGATATTGTTACGTATACGCAGAATGAAAATGATATCGAAGTACATGGCGAATATCGAATTATGCTTCGTGCTAATCATAATATTCTAAAGAGCGAAATCAAATGTATCTATAGAATAAATTTTAGTAAACCAGAAAACGAAGGATTGTTGTTGGGATTCTCAGCGAATCATATATTGCAATCTTGGAAATGGCACGAATCGGATGTACCGATAAATACTGTTAAATATTATTTGTATAGAATATAGTGTGACCACTGGCGCGTGTAACAATAACAAACGCGTACACACGATACATGTATTTTCACCGAACGTGCCGCCAGGATATAAGATATCGGAAATACCAGCACAGATTATTTATCTGCTGATCGTCGCAAGGAGCATTACTGATTTAACGATGTATTATTGATCAAGAGGGACGATTTTCGAGGAGAAGAAATTACCGTAAAATTGCATATACTTACAGCGACGACAAAAATAATAGCGCGTGATAAATGAAATGTTCGTGTTGAACGAAAGCACGGTGCAAACGAAAGACAATATCTTTACGAGGGAAAATATTTTTATGAATGACAATATTTCTGTAAGAAGGCGAGTGACTGCGAATGACAGTCAGATATCTACTAAAAAGAAGCTCAGCGCGTTGAATCGCGAATTTTTGAAATCATTGGGATTTGTTGTACGAAATACTTAACAATATGATTGACATTTTGAATATCGGAAACGAGCCGATCTTTGATGACCGCATCATCAAGATTGAAAGTAATATGTACAATCCGTACGTCAGCACAACGCTTGGATATAGCGATGAGATGCGGATACCGATATAACAAGATTTGTACATATTACTATGTGAAAGCTTTTTATAAGTTGAAGGAAAGTTGACGGTGCATAAAATGAATAAAGGGGCAAGGATGGTAATGGGCAACAATTGTGTCGCATTTATGTTTGATGAACTTTGATATGAACTCGATAGTGTGGAGATTGATCACAACAGAAACGTTGGAATAACTTCCACGATTAAAAACTGTCTCTCTAACAACTGAAAGAGATAAAATTTTGGAGAATGCAGCGTGGAGTTTGTTACATAATGTTGTCAGTGTTAACTTTAATTTTTGTCTGCCGCTACACATACTATTGGGATTTTTCGAAGATTATAAGCAAATTGTGATTAACGCTCGTCACGAATTAATTCCGATACGTTCGCGTAACGATATTTGGGCCCGCTTTGACGGAAACTGAGATTGAATTATTCAAAATACAATGGCGTATGCCCCATGTAATATTGAACAAGGTCAATAAATTGTCCTTGCTACGAGCGTTGGAAAGCGGCCAATACTAAAAGATGAGATTTCGTTCATGGGATCTATATGAATTTCCTTTGGTGCACAACACAAACATTTATGGACCATAAAAACTGTCTCACAGCTAGAGAAGCCGCGATACGTGATCTTTGCACTACAGACTGGCAGAAAAAGTGTGTCAAAAATCCCTTTGTGTCCGTCTCAAAGTGTTTAACTGTCATAATGTTTAATGTGCCAAAATGTTTCGCCACAATCTGGTAAGTAGTATCCAATAATTTCGTATGTGACATTATGTGCAATATTTATTAATTAATAATATATTTTAGTTTGTGCAAATTGATGTCATCCACCATCAATACATGCGGTGGTGGCGAGCCAATATACGGTGATCGCATGCGAATTTGTGGGGCGACACACGCGAAGCACGCGAATGTGCACGCATCCATTCGTTACAATTTGCTGATATATTTTTTGAGATCTCTTTTCGGTCTCGAATCATAGAAGAAGAAAATTGGGAGGAGGAGGAAGAGGGGAATTGAGAGGAGGAGTAGGATGAAAATTGGGAGGAGGAGGAATGGAAGGAAGATTGAGAGGAAGAGTTTGTGGTTCGTTCTCTATAAAATGTAAATAGTGATTCCAAATTTTGTTAAAAAATATTTATAATATTAACAAATATATTTAAATAATAAACTCTGTTTTTGTCTGTTTTAGATGGCACCTGCATTTATATATTATTATTATTTATATATTTTATTATTTTTATTTTATAAATGTTTATATTATAATTTTTTATATTTTACACACGCACGCACACACACACACACTTTATATATATTTTACACACACATATTTTATTTTAAATAAATATTATATATAAATAGTGTTAATTATTTTTGCGCCTCTTTTTGTACCACTATCTCTCTCTCTTTCCCACGCCAATGTGAACGCTACCCCTTTCCCACGTCCATGCAATGCCTCACGCTATCTCCCTCATACGCATCTTCGTACAAATATATCTCACATGAATGCCTCGCGTTATCTCTCTCACGCGGACCCTTCGCGCTATCCCTATACCACACATCTCATTAGCGCTATCCTTCTCTCACATGCATGCAATCCCTTGTGCGCGCTATCCCTCTCATCCTCGCGGACCCTTTGCCAATCGATTGCACCGCAGTCCCCCTCTTCCCCGCGAACTCCTCGTCTACTGATCGCGCTGCGAATTCCCCTATGTAACGTCATATCCCGTCCGGGTGTGACGTCATACCCCCGCGCTATACCTTCCCCTCGCGTGACGTCATACCCCCCGCGCGATTTTCCCTCGCCCCTCACCACCTCTCAGAGGACCTGGGTTACAACCTGGGTAGCATAGCTCCACTATTATTATCGCGCATTTTTTTACTCAAATAGATTGGTATTCTGAATACCTGTATATCCTCGATACTCTTAATTCGAGTATTAATTCTTCACTCTTCCGGTTAGCCTCGTCAAAGCGTTCGGTATATACTTCGGTGTTTCGAAAAAGTGTTTTCCATAATTCCTCGATCCGTTAGTCATTCCTCAACGTAGAATCTTCTTACAAACGAACCATGTTTCATCTTTCTCATACTCCTTGATGTAAAACAAGGCTCTCGTCTCGCAGCCGCTGCACTAGTGTCTCGATACGTCGAAGATCTCGTCGATGAGCTAACTTTCCCACACCATCTCACCGACCGCCATCTCCATTACATGCGTCGATATGTTTTTGACGTAACTCGGTCGCTGCGCGCAATCCGCGCAATCTCTCCTCTTCAATATATCTCCCGTTATCGATTAATTTAATTATTAAACAACCGAATTGGTAGTAGCAATGCACGACATGATTCTTCTCCCATGAAAAATTTGGAACGCCATACCACCACTTCCAGTTGCGATAAAGCAGATAGCGATCGCCTCCGATGTCCGAGAAGGTTTCGTCGAACCGCGCGTCGCTCGCCTTTCGCACGAATTCTTCTGAGAAGTCAATCTCCTCCGAGCAATATAAACAGTCATCTATATAATTTTTACGTAGTTCTTTCAAACGAGTCGGAATTTCCAAAACCCGTATATCATCGATACTCTTAATATGAGTATTAACCACTCTTCCGGCTAATCTCGTCAAAGCTTTAGGTACGTGCTTCATCGCGACGTTCCGGAGAAATACTTTCGAATAAACTAGCATTTCGCAATAGCGGCATCCTTTTATAACGACAAAAACAATAGAAAAGAGCGCACCTCGGTTAACCGCACCAGATAACTCCGTCGCCGGACGCTCCATGGCTTTCCTAATCGTGAAACGATGAAAAAACCCGCATGGAACCATAATCTACGCTCCTTAAAACTCACCGCAACGCCTATTAACAGACGCGCTTCCAAATCGTGTGCTCTAAGCGGCGCCGATAAGAAACCGTGGCTTGTCCTCCGAAAACCCCCTCGCCCTTCCTCCTTCCTACACCCTCGATGACACGCACGCCTCTCCCTGCCCCACGCCTCGCTCATCCTACGTACTCCCTCTGCCGTTTCTTCGTGCCGTCGCTTCTCCTCCGAGATATCTTTCTATCTTACTTTTTCATATATCTGTCTCTCTTACTCTTACAATCGATTCTTAACCCTTTCGCTACTACGGGCCACTATAGTGGCCTTCCACAAGATGCCACTGAGGTACTACGGGCCACTACAGTGGCTCTCCGCAAGATGCCACTGAGGTACTACGGGCCACTATAGTGGCTCTCCATAAGATGCCACTGAGGTATTGCGGCCAACCGTTTTGCATAAGTATCTGACTCTGGGCATGCACTGATAGTGTTATTTTTTGCATCATTTGTTGCTGACAACCGAAATAACAAAGTGCTTAGCAACCGATATGCCTCGACAATCAGTCTCGATTCAGTAGCTGTTGTAGCTTTGTATCGTTCGTAGCGAATAAAGTCAGTGCTTACTGCAAAAAGATAATTCACCTGCGGATACATAATATAAAAATAGGTATAATAATATAAATAATATAAAATAGGTATGCCTTATCGTTTTTCAATTTTTTTTAACTTTATTTAGATTAATTATTATTTTTAATTATTATTTCTGAATAGATTTTATCTCGCCCCTAAAATGACGACAAATAACAGAAAAAGACTTATTGACGAAAACAACAATTATTCGGATTTGTCAGAAGGTGACGAGATAAATTCAAATTTGGCAAGAGAGAAACCTCATAGAAATAGTAAAAGATTTCGAGAAATGAGATCCAGCACATCCGAATACGAAGAAGACGGTTCATCTAAATCTGAAAAAGATCTCACGAATGGGCCAGCGACTTATTTCAACCGACTTTCCATAAATTCAATTCCCAGCATTCCGGAATAAAGGCGTCAATTAGGTATTCGACATCGATTTTAGATTATTTTCAATCGTTCTGCTCTGAAGATTTTATAAATTTCATTGTCGGCACGACAAACAGTTACTACAGTAGCCTTGATAAGAATCATAATACAATAAATTCACAAAATACTTCTCTCCCAGAGATGTATTGCTTTCTTGCTCTCAAATTATTGATGTCGCGAAATAAAAATCTAAAATATTCTGAATACTGGTCTAACGACAAACTTTTGAGGAGCAATATTTTTGGAGAGGTGATGAGTAGAGATCGGTTTTTATATTTGCTAAAAATTTTACATTTTAATACGAACATTGTGACTGCAGATGTTGATAAATTATATAAAATAAGGGAAATTTATGATAAGCTGCGACAACGTTTTCAGGAGGCATTTTATCCTTTTCAAAATTTATGTATTGACGAAAACTTACTCCTGTACAAAGGAAGGTTATCATTTAAGCAATATATACCCTCTAAAAGAAACAGATTTGGAATAAAATCATTTGTTTTATGCGATACTAAATCTGGATTTGTGCAGGATTTCATTATTTATAATGGTTCATTAACCACTGTAAACTGTGTAAATGAATTTATTGGGAAGTCAGGAAACATAGTAATGGAATTACTAAAACCTTATTTAGGCAAAGGCTATACGTTATACGTAGATAATTGGTATACAAGCCCCGCACTTTTTATTCTTTTGCATCATAATCAAACTAACGCTTGTGGAACGGTACGTAAAAGGCGAAAACGCATGCCAGTTATCCAAAATAAATTAAAAACTGGTGAAGCGAGTTTTCGCTCCTCGAAGTATTTATTAGCGATGAGATGGTGTGATAAAAGAGAAGTATACATGCTATCCTCTTTCCATAGCGAAGAATTCGTTGAAACAAAACGTCATTACCGGACTCGAGAAATGATTATGAAGTCAAAGTGCGTTGTTGATTATAATAAATTAATGGGAGCTGTTGATAAAACAGATATGGTCATCAGCACCATTCACTCAGAACGCAAAGCATTGAAATGATACAAAAAATATTTTTTTCACTTAATTGACATATGCATTTGGAATGCTTATTGCCTATATAAGTTAAAAACTGGAAAACAAATATCAATGGCAAGCTTTCACCTAGAGTTAATTCGTCAACTTTTAAGTCGTTATCAATCTGACAGTAAGAATACCATTGCAAATAAATCAGGGGAAACGAATCCACTTCGCCTCGCTGGAAACCACTTCCCGTCGCTATACACAAATGAAAATCCAAGACGGAAAAATCAGCTGCAAAAGTGTGTAATCTGTTCAAGAAATGACAAGAGAAAGAGATCGCGATACTAGTGCGAAATTTGCAATGTTGGCCTGTGTGTAACACCATGCTTTAAAAAATATCATACGCAGTTACATTATTAGAATTGTATTATAATATGTTATATTATTTTATTATATTATATTGCATAATGTTACTTCCTCTCATACTATAAATTAAAGAGCGCATACTAAGACATTATAAATACCCTGGAATACTCTTTATTTATAAATATCCTTTGGAGAAAAATTTTTTCGTTCGAAAACATTCAAGCAGCTTGGGTTCTCCGCCGCAGTAAGCGGGGAGCGCACACTTTTGCATAAGCGCATAACCATAAACATAAAGAAATTGATTGGTCCACAAATATATGCATAAGGAAATGAACCAATCAATTTCCTTATGCTTATTGTTATGTGCTTATGCAAAAGTGTGTGCTCCCCGCTTTAGGCAGGATAAAACAGTCAGTTGGTTCACTTCCGTGCTACGTCCACTTTTCAATTTTGGTTCATATCTGTGTTACATTCACTTTTCGATATTGTAGAAAGAGAGATGATTGCGCCGTTTTCGTCTCTCTTTCATTGCGTATGACGTAGCGTACATGAAAGCACATGACTGACGTATTGAGTACACGGATGCGATAACATTGTTGGGATGAGATAACATCAGACAAGGAACGATATTCGTATGCTATCCTTGTTTCTCTAGCGTATCGCTTTATGGCCGAAATACGGGTTGAAACGGAAAATGCTTTTTGGCCTCTTATTGCAGAAAGCAGTAACGTAACAAGACGCAATAAGCACTCACTTTTTGCAAATTTTATACTTGCGTATATATGTATATATATATATATATATATATATATATATATATATATGTGAATATATATGTGTTTAAACTATAATTAAAATTATACGTGCAATTAAATATTGTTTGATAACCAATAATAATAGAATAGTAGAAGAATAATAAAATTTGTTGCTTTGTGACTATCGATACTTTGTGTATCATATCAACAGGAAATAGTACGGTTGTCAATTCTTGTTTGGCATTATTGTTTAACAATCGTAATCGCAATTTCAAAAGCTAATAATTATATTATTTTTGTTCAATTGTACAAATATCGTGTAAATACAGATGTACATAAGTATTGTGGAACGTTCCGCATATAAAAGTATTATTAAAGTAAATTTTAATAAAACAATTTTAGAAAAAAAAATAATTTTTATAAGATAATTTTCTACAATAAAATAATTTATTTTATACAATATTTTTGTTATCTTCATAAAATGTTACGTACAATAAAATACATTTATCATTATACTTATATCTATATATTAAATTTGTAAAACTTATATCTATATTAAAAATTATTTTCCCTTTTTATTACATTTGAAATAAAAATATTGTAAACGTAAAAAACATACAAGTATATAAAATAAATAACGTAAATTTGTCTTACTTCAAACACTATCAAGTAGCTAAATGGAAAGCATTCGGTTTTTCACGCCGCAGGTCTCAATTCAAATCTCCCTATTTACGGAAAGATTACTTGCGTGCATTTTTATATTATTAAAATGTTCCTTGACCCGGGTGCTTAAGTGTCTTTTTGTTTGGCCAATATACGAAGCGCTGCAGTTCTTGCAATTTATTCTATAAACAACTTCCGTTCTATTACTAAAAGGCAATCCATCTTTGCCACGTTTAATCAATGAATTTAATTTTTTAGGTATATTGTAGACAACTGTAAAACCCATATTTTTAAACAACCGACCAATATCCTCACTCAGGTCTTCAACAAATGGTAATGCAATGTAGAAAGGTTTGTCTGTACTATTTTCCCCAGTACTCTTAAATACTATTACCCCGGTGTTTCAAAAAATTAAGTCTCCTATAAATATAACGGTTTATAAAGTGCGTCGGAAAACAATTATTGAGTAAGATCTGCTTCATAACATTCAGACATTTCGTAATCAGCAAACACAAATTAAAATTTGATCATGACTTCGATTAGTCAGCGCCTGATATTCTGCATACTGAAAAACATGTAAAGAAAGAGAGAAGTAGCTGAAATGTTTTTTTATTAAAAAATTTGACAACACTATTAACTCTCAAAAAGACACAGAATTTAAACAACATATACGATAAAGTAATAAAGGTCGTTTAGTCGTTCTCAGTATCCCAAACATAGTGGTTGACACAATGTCAGTTTGACATTTCGATTTTTTTCTTTCTACTTTTTAACTATAACGCAGGTACATAATTCCGTTTATTTCATTTGTAACGTGACTATCATTATTTATAATATTGTTATTTTAGTTCACTTGATAAGGACCAATACCATATGGTCGAAACGTCGTGATAGAACAATCAAACAATAAATTGCCGGTTTGGTCGTATAAACACTCGTCTATTAATATATATATATAGATACTAAAAAATCCCGAACTGATAACGCACCAGGTAATACTGGCAGTAACAATCAAGATGCTAGATCCAATCGGTGCTCTACAAATATTGGCGCCTCAAGGAACGGGAAATAATCAAATAATAGGTATGGGAGAACCAGGTCCTAATCATCATGGCATAATTCCATAACCACCTGCAAACACTGTAATTAATCGTAAATAATAAACATTTAAAATTATAAAAGCGTGTCGGAACAATATGATATCACAGAGCACATTAGAATTGTATAATTAATTGATATATTTTTGCTCTATCAAATATATTGATTATTAATTTTTTTCACGTTTATACAAAAAATAATTTATTCATTGATATTGTCGCATGAGAACAATATAACATAATAGTTGACAGACAATTTATTATAAACATAGGATAATAGATAAATAAATATAGTAATCAAATTTGTTTTGTACTTCTCACATGTTATAATATATTAAATTTTAATATTTTAAAATTTTGTTCATTATAATCATTCTATTTAAGCAGGGCAGGGTGACTTTTATTTCAATAAATAAATATAATATCATTTGAGATAAATTTTTAAAAAAGAATGAGTCTATCTTTGATTGAAATAAGATGTAAGTTGTGCTTTGCCTATAATAAATATTATGATGACCTTGACTTTGAACAGGCTGCAAGTTAAGACGTATTTTTAAGCGTCAAGTATAAATAGTTAAATATGGTAGACATTGAATATGTAATTAAATAGCTATAAAATATCAAAGAAATATCATGTTATCGTATTTAAAGACTAAACGTGTATTATATAAATGTAAACAAATGGAGAGATACTTAAACAAATGGAGAGATTAAATATAATATATATTACGCACAATATGAGAATGAACAATACGCGAATGAACCTGTTTATGATTCAGATAATAAACAAATAGACAATTGTGATGAATCTAAATACATGCAGTTAAGAAATAAGAAGGAAACATTATACGAAGATTGGTTTAGTACAGCAATATGACTTGGAAAAAATATATCAGAAAAGAGTAAAAGATATACTAATACACTCGGGCAAGAATTTTGTAAAATATATATGCACGTATAAAAGGAACAGCAAAGTACTTGGCGCAAATATTTTTAAATTCAAGATAACAATTGTATATTCTAGTTTTTGCTGTAAATGGTACATCAGTCCAGGTTACTCTTTTGTAAGTGATCGATCTTAAAAATAAACTTAAATCCGGCACATATCATTCTATCTCTGAAAAAATATTGGATATAAAGTAGGAATAGTAGGCTGGTTCCAACAATGGTCCTCTGGGGGAGGTGCGGATCGAGAGGAAGCCGTGCGGGGAACTTGTGGGAGCGGGGGTATGACGTCGCGCGGGCAGGGGACGCTTATCGCGAGAGTGGACATATTAGGTTGGGGAAAAAGAAATTCATTATTTTTTCGGTAGATGGCTGTAGTGATCGATATCTCGTAAAGTTTCGATTAAACAATTTCAAATTTATGCTCGTTGTCAAGGTGA
>JBCEZW010000054.1:4316515-4337308 GCA_039654385.1 Cataglyphis altisquamis
CTGATTCGTCGATCCAAGGAATTCTCAATTCCTTGCGCCATCGATTATTATTACTAAAAGGATTAAAATATATTCAGTTTTTAGGCTAAATAACCATATGGAACTAGAATGATAAGCGATTAATGAAATTAGTTAACACTTAAAATAAAAGCAAATGGATTACATAATTATTCCATAAATATTTTGCAGGGATAAAAGCGATACTTAATTACTAGCTAAAATATAGTTTTTAAAATTGGCAGGACGTTACAGTGCAATCAAACTCGAGAAATAATCGAGATATATATGAGAATTGGAGTGAGCTCCATTTGGACACGTAACGATTGGATACGCATTATTGGACACGTTTTATTGGACACTGCTGATTGGACATTGCACGACTGGCCACGCACATTTTCCGATTGGACAGGCGTATGCCATTTGGACACGCGCTATTGGACGCGTTTTATTGGACATTGCGCGATTGGATACCACTCAAATGGACACCGCTCAATTGGACACTGAACGACTGGACATGCACATTGCACGATTGGACACTACATGATTGGACACCGCACGATTGAATATCGCACTTTTAGGTTAGGAAATGAGGTTTTAACATAGATTTTACAACTTTCCACGCGAAGTGAGATTTCAGATGGGTTTACAATTTTCTACGCAAAACGAGGTTCAAGGAAAACATATGTGTCTAATCTCAATAGAAGTGGTGCACCCCGATGGAGGGGGGGGGAGGGGCGCGGGCGGAACATACACACTGCCTCTATGCATACTTTTCAGTGCGAAATGAGGTTTCACATTGGGTTTACAATTTTGTTCAATTGTCCAGTCGTGTTGTGTCAAAACATGCGGTGTCCAATCGTACGGTGTCCAATCGTCCGATGTCCAATCGTACGGTGTTCAATCGTGCGGTATCTAATCGTGCGGTGTCCAATCATGCAATGTACGTATCAATCATGTAATGTCCGATCGTGTCATGTCCAATCGCGCAATGTGCGTGTCCAATCGAACGGTGTTCAATCGAGCAGTATTCAATAAAACGTGTCCAATAATGTGTGTTCAATCGGGCGGTGTCCACTCGTTACGTGTCCAAACGAGATGCGCTCTGAGAAGTGTAACATTTTTCGTTTTCCATCAGTTTAAGATCTCACGTACGTACGTTCGCACGCACATATGCAAAGCGATTTTATCCCTTAAGCGGGGAGCACACACTTTTGCATAAGCGCATAACCATAAACATAAAGAAATTGATTGGTCCACAAATGTATGCATAAGAAAATGAACCAATCAATTTCCTTATGCTTATAGTTATGCGCTTATGCAAAAGTGTGTGCTCCCCGCTTTAAGGCACGCTGCAACGTTCACGATTATTGGCTTGATGTGCAGATACGTCTTGAGAGACAATGTGTATGTGCGTGCATATGTATCAACGCGGTTGGCAGGATTGCGCCGCCAAGATAAAGAGCGGGAGGGAGGGGGAGAGAGAGAGGGGGGGGGGTGAGAGTGAGAAGTTTAATGTGGGATGTGTGAATGAAGGTGTGTGAAAGGAAACATGATATGAGCTGGAAACGGAGGTCCCAAGTTAGCGTAGGACAAGTAGCGGTGTGTGTGTGTGTGTGTAGGTAGGTTAGAAATGTAGAGGTTAGGATAAGATAAGTTAGAGTTAAGATAGTTGTAAGCTAGAGTTAAGGTAGTTGTAAGTATACGTAAATTGTAAGAGATTGTAACCCCGAGGAGAATCAATAAATCATATATCTATCTATTAGAATTCTTTTGACTTGCAAAATATATATCTTATAAAATATATATAATAATTATATTAGAATTCTTTTGATTTGCAAAATATATTTTATAAAATATATATAATTATGTAAATTAATATATGATATAATATGCAAATAATTTTCATATTACATGCAATATTGTATAGACAACACAAATTTAGTTCCATGTTTACGACGGGCACGCCAAGTTTTTATATTTTGCTTTGTAAGTTTGTTTTACACGCGCCCCGACTTACAGTTTACGAAAAATTTTATTTCAAATTATACATCCTGTAAGATATACTTTGTAAATCAAGAGAATTCTAATTGCACTTAACATTAACAATATGATTTGATATTATAGTATATAACACCTTTAATAAACTCTAATGTAATGTAATTTGTGATATACTATTCAAAATTGAACTTAATTCGTTAATTAATTAAAATCATTCTGTTAAAAATTAAATATGTTTTAATGTTAAGGTGAAAATCTGCCTAAAACACTTCTATAAAAATTGATTTTATGATATCTACTATTTCAAATTACAAATTTTTACAAATTGAATTACTTGTAAATACTTGGCCAGTTAATTATTGATTTTATTTAGTTTTTTATTTTTTAGTGAAAAATTTTTTTATTAGTTATTTTTCAGAGATAAGTATCTTTTTAACTTTCTGTTGTGTACAAGGTATATTTTTTATGTACTTGACGTACTTTTTTTTACCTTTGTGAGGTTTTTTATTGTGATACGTACTATGTGGTATATATACTTTGGTTTTCTTTGCATATGTATAATTACGTTATTTTATTTAAAAAATCTGTAAATATATATCCCTTTAAAAAAAACCTCACAAAGGTAAAAAAGATACACCAAGTACATAAAAAAATTCTAATTTGTACGTAAAAAGTTACTAACAAAAATTTTAATCCCTAAAATTTATCTCTAAAATATAATTTTTAAATTTTGCAGAAAAAAACATAAATTTTTATAATAAACAGTTATTACAAAAAGTAGTAAGATCCCTTTAAAAAAAAACACGCCAAATACATAAAAAAAATCTTAACTTGTACGCAAAAAATTACTGCCAAAAATTTTAATATTTTTTCTAAAAAATAACGAAATAATTTTCCCTTGAAAAATAATTTTCTCTTAAAAAATCAAAAATCAAAATTAAATATAAAATCAATTGTTAGCCAAGTATATAGACACAGTTCAGTTTGTAAAAAGTTGTAATTTAAAATAGTATTTGTCATAAAATCAATCTTGCGTTTATAGAAATATAGATTTTCACGAAAAAATTAGAATGCATTTTATTTCTATCAAGACATTACATTATTATATATCCTCCCTTCAAATAAATATTTTGTATAATATATAAAATAGCACGATTGTATTTTACAATTGCGAATTTTATTACATAAGTAAATTTAAAAAAAATTAGAATGCATTTTATTTCTATCAAGAAATTACATTGTTATATTCTCCTTCTCTTCAAATAAATATTTTGTATAATATATAAAGTACTATTATGTTGCGGATTTTATTAAAAATAAGTAAATCATAAAAAACTTCTTAATCCTTATTACAATAACGTTGATCATATTGTTTACTAATTTTAAATTTAAAAATGCCAAATTGATCGATTTATTGTAAAATTAATCATAAGCTTTACCAGATAAGTCTGAAACAAAAAGCATGAAGATTAAAGTGACACACAATTACTTGGCGTGCCCATTGAATTATATGTCATATTAATGTATTGATAATGATATAATAATATAATATATTGATATAATATGTTGATAATAATAATTTTGTAAATTTTTATTTCACATCGGGCACGCCAAGTAATTGTGTGTCGCTTTAATCTTCATGCATTTCGTTTCGGACTTATCTGGTAAAGCTTATGATTAATTTTACAATAAATCAATCAATTTGGCACAAGGCATTTTTAAATTTAAAATTAGTAATCAATATGATCAAAGTTATTGTGGTAAGGATTAAGAAGTTTTTTATGATTTACTTTTTGTAATAAAATCCGCAACATAATAGTGCTACTTTATATATTATACAAAATATTTATTTGAAGGAAAGAAGAATATAATAATGTAATTTCTTGATAGAAATAAAATGTATCCTAATTTTTTCGTGAAATTTTATATTTCCATAAACACAAGATTGATTTTATGACAAATACTATTTTAAATTATAACTCTTTATAAACTGAACTGTTTCTCTGTACTTGGCTAGTCAACTATTGATTTTATATTTTGATTTTTGATTTTTTATTTTTTAAGAGAAAATTATTTTTCAAGGGAAAATTTTTTTAAAGGTTAACTTTTAGAGAAAAATATTAAAATTATTGTTAGTAATCTTTTGCGTACAAGTTAGGATTTTTCTTATGTACTTGGCGTATTTTTATTACATTTGTAAGGTTTTTTTAGAGGGATTAAAACTTTTTACAAACTGAACTATTTCTATGTACTTGACTAGTTAACCATTGATTTCATATTTAGTTTTAATTTTTGATTTTTTAAGAGGAAATTATTTTTCAAGGGAAAATTATTTTAAAAGTTATTTTTTAGAAAAAATATTAAAATTTTTGTCAGTAATTTTTTGAGTACAAGTTAAGATTTTTTTTATGTACTTGGCATGTCATTTTTACCTTAGTAGGGTTTTTTTAAAGGGATATATATATAGTTATAGAGTGCCTAAGGGTCAATTAAAACAGGAAAAGAACAAATTTTATATAAATGGTTAATAATAATATATTATAAATTTTTAAAAAGATACATACAAATAGATTTTAATTTGTGCAAATGGGATACATGGCAATATTTGATGAAGTGACATACGACATTCTCTACAAAATACCCTAGATCCTAGGATCAAAGCGTAATTTATAGTTTCGTATTCTCGTACAGCATGTATATTGGAAAATAGGTCCGTTATTCGCAGGAAACATGATGTGCAGTATTTTACACTTCCAGTTGTGTAAAAAAATATTTACAGCACATTTTTGATATTTCATCTAAGCTATTTATTTCCGCTTAGTTTAATGTCTTGCGGATTCCATAATTCGAAATGTTACTTCGTTCGCTATCATAATCACAATCTTCCAAAGGTGGCACTTCTACATCAAAATCCTTTCCGTTTTCTTCTTCTTCATCAGCAATATCCATATCAATATTTTTTTCCATTATAATTGCATTAAAAATGCCATAATCTTCTTCAAGTGGTATTTCATCAATAGATTCCTCGCCGTCCGTAATATCAATCACCATAATATTAACATTTTCTTCATCTTCGGGAATAATAACTTCTTCCTCAACCATGGCGCAAAAAAACGTATATAGTTCAACAAGATTGTTATAAGAAAGTTGATTGAAGATGCTACACACACTTTTCGATTATATATTGTAATTTCAGATTTTTTGTCTCCTTCTAACTATAGTATCATGTCTCATCTACATCAGCATTTTTCTACATCTCGAGTAGAAAAAAAGATTTAAGTTTTATCGAGTATGCATACGTTGTTATAAAGAATAGGAAAAATAATTAAAATCAGGTAAATATATAATAAAATAACTTATTTATTGGAAGCATCACAAAGAATGTCATTTACAGCACATGTTAATAATTTACAATCTATAAGTGAGTCACTATCATATATATCATTTACATTTATCGCTTTTGCAGCATCACATTAGTTATATTATTATGTTGTAAAACTTCAATAAATTTGTTTAAATTTTTCACTAACAATGTGTGTATTTTCACACAATCAGTAATATATATGATTCATTTTTCAAAATCAAATAAATATAATACAGCTTGTAGATTGATGTATAAAAAATTATTATACATTGTCATTTTTATAATATCCGAATCAGATATTTTAACCACTTCGACTATTAAATTTCGAATGCGCAATGAATGTAGCTGTACAAGTCGTTCAATATCCGCACGTTTCTGCATCAACGATTTCACGTTTCAAAAGGCAATACTATTTGATAATTTCACCGGTTATCGCCAAGAACCAATTCCACGTAAGACACAGCCCCAACGCTTATTCCAAATATTTGTATGATGTTGGAGTTAAGGCTATTTTCTGCCAAGTACGAACTGCGCGACGAGGCTCAGATAAAACGCTATAAAAGAATGTTTTAATAAATATTTATTTAAGGAAAAAATATGTTTTATGTTAATCAAAACTTACTTGTCAGATTTCTTCTTTTTATACGATGGAGTTTCATTATCTTGAATCGGAATATAATAATTCATGCGGTTTCCTCCAACGGGATACATTATGAACTTTTCACACAAGCGGCCGATACAATACGTATTGGACGTATTGAACATATTTAAAATATGTATTAGTGTTGCAAAATTTCAATGTGGTGGGGATTATTGCCGACGCAATATTTTTTCTATTGATCAAGCGCTGATGTACGGTTGCTGTTCGCGATGATATCACATCAGATCTTGCACAATCGTGTCAAAATCATGAAACATAAGAACAATCATCAAGGTTATAAAATCGCGCTAACATACAATAATTAAAACTTTTGTACCAGGGATAGCATCACTTCTAACGTGTGATATTTAGCTGAATATGCAATATACATCTTTCAAGTGCCAATATGCGGCTGCTTCGCGATGATATCATTCATAAATATCCAAAATATGTGACAAATCGCGAGATTATTTAGTAAAAGGGTAATATAATAGGACAGTTGCATGCTTTTACGATGCATCCGGGATTTGACATCATTTCTAAAAAATGTAATATTCGACATTAGTCAAAATGTACATAACAAACCGTGAAACGTAAGAATACTCGTCAAAGTTGAAGACAAAAATGCAATAATCAACACTATTCAAAATGTATGTAACAAATTACGAAATACAGATTTAGTTGAAATATGATACACATGATAGAAAGAAACATCAAGATAAAATATAAAATCATGGTAAAGAGGCACAGCCTGTCAGTATTTTTACCAAAGGTTCCGAGATAACATTCATAAGCTTGGAAATATGGCGGAAAACAGTGTGGAATAAAATCTGCGTGAGCAATCTGCATGGGTGAATTCCATAGAGGAGAACATTGCGTGGGAGCAACGGTGCGATAAATATATCGAATCATTGGAGGAGTAAAGCCGTATCAAGCGATTATCCACGATTATCGATCGGGATTCGACAATCGCTTATTACCCGAATCGCACGACTCGAGGGATTGAAGAACTCATTACGCAGAGGTTTTGTACACGTGGGTGCAGGATGCAGTACGCAATAAAATGATTGACTTGGCAAAAAAAAACGGTACGGCGTTCGAGAGCCGCATATTGACTGGCGCGATTATAAATCATCACATCGAGCCTCGTCAATTTTTCGAGGACGCTAAAGACATTGTACTTGAACACGTGCAAAATGAAAAAACATTTTAGTGTAAAAATTAATACTGTATTTAACGGTGAATTTGTGACAGATGATAAGCGCGCAAATAAGAGTATCAATACGAGAAACTATGAACTCTTCGGCACGTCCGATTTACACGAGTGGTATGAACGGCGCGTTATCGAGCCCACTCTAGCATCGCTCGAAGAATTTCAGGAACGCAACAGCTGGTGGGCATTAGAACGGATATTCGATTTGACTGTAAATATAAATAAATATAATTCTATACGCGCGGGATGGCACATAAAATTACCGCGGAAGATAATGATGAAGTGAGCAGTGATTAATGTACAATTTAAAGACAATGCATGTTTCGCGTGGTCAATGGTCGCCGCTCTATATCCGGCTAAATTGAAAGTGGATCGAGAATCCATTCGTATCCGCAGTACGACAGTACTGAATCTCCAGGATATTGAGTTTCCAGTGATTGTGAAATTAAATTAAAAAATTCGAACTTGCTAACGATATCTCCATATATGCTATCGAGGAAAAAAATATTGTCCCGCTACGTCTCAGTGACTTAAAGAGAGATAAACACATTAACTTGCTGTACGTGGAAGACAACAACATTGGACATTTCGCATGGATCAAGAATCTATCTAGACTCGTAAGCTCGCAATTGAGCAAGAAAGATCACAGAAAATTTATTTGCGATTGGTACGTATATTTTATATATTATTTTTTATTAAATATATGAAAGAAAAATTAATTATTTCTTTTACAGATATTTGCATTACTTTGGATCAAAGGATAAATTGCAATCGCATACGGTGGACTGTCGAGAGATGAACGACTGCGTTATCCAATTACCGAGCGATAAGGACAAGTGGCTCACGTTCAACAATTACAACAGGAAAGAACGGCTTTCTTTCGTCGTGTACACCGACTTAGAGTGCGTTTTGGAGAAGATGGAGGAAGAAAAAAATTATTAACATCATCAAGTATTTAATATCGCTTATTATATACATTGTGCGTACGACGGTGCGTTATCCTCGTATCATTCAGGTCGCGATATCGATTGTATCGCGTGATTCGTCGAAGAACTAAAAAATTTAACATTGCGTGTAAAGACTATTCTAACCACTAATGTCCCCATGGTAAATTTAATGTTAGAAGAATGGGAAAAATTTAATAATGCGACGCATTGCCGCATATGCGAAAAACCATTCGTGCAAGACGATACACGCGTACGCGATTATTGCCATCTGTCCGGGCGGTATGAAGTTCCGCGCATTCAAATTACAATTTAAATTATAAGAACTCTTTTTGCATTTCAATAGTTTTTTATAACTTATCCGATTACGACTCACATTTCATTATCAAGGAAATAGCTACATCGTTTGAAGGAAATTGAAATACTTCCGATAACAAAAAAAAATATATATATCATTTACGAAAAATGTTAAACATGCAGAAGAGAAAAATCATATTAAATTGCGTTTTATTTCGATTCGTATAAATTTCTTACAACTAGTCTCAACAAATTGGCATCTTTTTTGAATAAAGACAAACTCAAAATTTTACATTCCAAATTTTCAAAATTACCCGGATCATGATTTTGATTTATTAACACGGAAGGGCGTTTTTCCGTACGAATATATTGACTCCGTCGAGGTTGGAAGATACATGTTTATTATCGCGCGATTTATTTTACAGTTCCTTGACCGGTGACACAGTATCCGAGAGCGATTACGCGCACGCAGATAACGTCTGGAGGCTGTTCTCCCTTCGAACGCTAGGGGAATACGACGATCTGTATTTAAAAACGGATGTCTTGTTAGCAGACATTTTTGAAAATTTCCGTGAAAGTTGTATCAAAAGTTATGGGCTCAACCCCGTGTATTACTGTACTCTTCCCGGATACACATGGGACGCCATGTTGAAACATACAAATATTGCATTCGAATTACTTACAGATATTAATATGGTTTTATTTATCGAACGAGGAATACGCGGCGGTTTGAGTCAATGATACTACAACAGATACGCGCATGCTAATAACAAGTACATGCAGTCGTATGATCCATCGAAATCTTTATCGTATTTAATGTACTTTGATGTAAATAATTTATACGGATGGGCAATGTGTCAACCTTTGCCCTATGCAGATTTTCGATGAGTCGACGACATATCCAACTTTGATACATTATCAATCACGCTCGATTTACCTATAGGCTATATCCTCGAAGTCGGTCCGCAACATGTTCACGATGCGTACACTGACCTTCCGTTTTGCCCGATACGCGACAAACTACCTGGTAAGCGGCAGGATAAGCTGCTTGCTACCTTATACAATAAAAAGCGTTACGTAATACACTATCGTAACCTGCAGCAATGCAGGTGCACAATTCTCAAAAATACATTGAATATTACAGTTTTCACAATCTTCATGGCTTCGCAGTTATATCGAACTATGCACAATTTCGAACACTCGCGAAGAATGATTTTGAAAAAAATTTGTACAAATTAATGAATAACGCGGTATTTGGCAAAATGGAAAATGTGAGCAATCTCGTTAATGTTAAACTCGTAACACATTGGGATGGAAGATATGGCGCGGAGGAAATGATCGAAAAACCAAATTTTTACAGTAGAAGCGTGTTTTCAGAGAATCTAATCGCTGTTGAATTGCGCAATCTGGAAGTAAAATTTAACAAACCAATCTACGTGGGCATCTTCGATATATTCAAGACATGTTTGTACGAATTTCACCACGATTACATGATACCATGATTACATGATTGTATCGAGAGAAATGTAAAATTATATACACCAACACCGACAGTCTCATATATCACATAGAGTGTCAAGATGTATATGAGAACATAAAACACAACGTCGATAAATTCGATACGAGCGATTATGCAGTGGACAATGCGTACGGCATACCGCTCGTGAAAAAGGTACCGGGTTTAATGAAGGATGAAAATAATGGAGCCACCATGATCAAATTTGTCGGGCTTAGGGCAAAAATGTATGCGTTGCAAATAAATGGTAAGGACACGAAAAGATAAAAGGCGTCAAGAGTAACATCGTCGCGAGAACGATAACATTCGACACGCGGTGTTTGAACAAAGAAATTGAAATGATGCGTCAGCAGTATAAGATCTTATATAAGATCTAAATTACACGAAGTATCAAGAGACACAGTAATGTCTCGCGCCAAGTATAGCGAGACACTGTGTATCTATATGCGAGTCGGTCAGTTGTAAGTACCTCATAATTACGATTCTCAGTAATGGCTGGGCTGATCGAATTTTTAATAGACTTAATGGATAGTTTGTCTTAATTATATAAGGAAAATGTCTTTACTTTTGCTCTACATGATCTATGATCAGAGATATTATGATGCAAAATTCCATTAGTGAAAATTTCCTTTAAAAAACGTCCACGTCATTATCATCGTCATAATCGATATATATAATGTAATATAAAATAAAACGTCAAGTCCTTTTACTGTTTTTGACGAAAGATTGCGCTAGCGTTGTTCTAAGTTATATTAGCAACGTTCTGCAGTTAGCGATTGATTGATTGAAAAATTATTATGATAGCCGCATCTAAATTAAAAGCCTATATTTGTGCAAGTCTGAATTGAGAATCTGGCCATAGTTCCTCTTTATTGGTCGAAACGAAGTTTAGAAAAACATGGCAAAATAGAAATTGTTAGGAAAAATATAATAATTTAAAAAAAAAATAAAATAAGAAAATTATAAACAATTTGTTTATTTATAAAAAAATTACGGACAACTTCTACTTTTTTATAAATTTTTAAATTAAAGAATAAAAAAGATTAACTTAAATATAACAATAATATAACTATATTCAATATAATATTTTAAGAATACTTAATAATAATAGGAGGAGAAATATAAGGATATTATAAAAATTATAAACTATATAATAAAGATATAAATTATTTATACATTATTATTTATAAATTATTAATATAAATTTTTTAACTTTTTAACATTATTTAATTATACAATGCATGGTCACTGTTTTGCTATTGCATATTGTATAAGCAAAAAGTATTTTGATGAAAGAAAAAGAATGATATCCCTAAAAAAATTACATTTTTATAAAATAGGTAAAAAATGCGCCAAGGCGCGCTATGTAAAAATATTTATATTTAAATAATAACATAAATAAATATATTTTAAATAAATATACTTTTGTATATAATAATTATTTAAATTTCCTATAAAAATAATGATATCAAAATATATGCCAAAAGCATAAAAATTTATGTTATAAAATATTTTTATTTTATTGTTTTTAATATTAAGAAAAATTATATTTTATAAATCGCATTATAATTAAAGTAGTAGTATAGCTAAAATAAAAGTTATTTTCGAAATAACTGAATGCACAATACACACATCTTAAGCTTTGGGATATAATTATTGAAAGAAAATTTCTCATAAATTCTAAACCGCATAACACAAACTTACATCAAAGCAAGGTATAAAATCTTGGCGTGCCCGGGTCGCATTAAAACATATTGTTTTAAATTTATTTGTATTGTACAACATTTCATATTATGTGAAAATTAATTACATCAATCATACAATAAAAATATTATTATACTGAATATTTATATATTATATTAAATTTTATTAAGTTTTATACAAATAGCATGTATACAAATATACTATTATAAATACATTTAGTTTATATTATCTACATATATTAACATTTACATGTATTATATTAAAATAATCAAAATAATGTACATATTTATAAACTGTACACGTTTTAATGCGACCCGGGCACGCCAAGTTTTTATACCTCTCTTTGATGTAAGTTTGTCTTATGCGATTTAGAATTTATGAGAAATTTTCTTTCAATAATTATATCCTAACGCTTTAGATGCGTATATTGTGCATTTAGTTATTTAGAAAATAACTTTTATTTTAGCTATACTACTACTTTAATTATAATGCGATTTATTAAATAAAATTTTTCTTAATATTAAAAACAATAAAATGAAAACATTTTATATGATAAATTTTTATGATTTTGGCGCATTTTTTGATATCAATATTTTCATAGGAAATGTAAATAATTATTTTATACAAAAATATATTTATTTAAAATATATTTATTTATTTTATTATTTAAATATAAATTTACATGAAAAAAAAACATTTTTTCACATAGCGTGTGTACTTGGCGCCTTTTTTTACCTTTACACTATTTGCAAGACAAAAATTGCTCTAAGTCCGTACGATGATAAGCGACATATCATACTCATAACTGCCGACACGCTACCGTGGGAACATTACAAAATACCGTTGTAAATAAAAATCATGTATATTTATCATATATAAATAAAATTATATTTATTGTAAATAAAATTTATACTTTTTTTGTTAAGTATAACAATTATATTTAGAAGTAGAATATTTTCACCTAATATTATTTGTATAAAATATCTATAATTTTATGTATTATTATTGTTAACATTTATGTATTATATTATTTTTATGTATCCAAGAGTTGTGTGTTGCATAAAACCATTTCACATAAACCTCATCGCCCTTTTTGCGTATCACCTATACATATGTACATACATACGTACATACATACATAAATACGTACATACAAACGTACATACATTCGTACGTACGTACATACGTACATTCATACGTACATACATACGTACATTCATACGTACATACATACATATATACATACATACATACATACATACGTACATGCATAAAGTTAAATAATTATTTATTGACCAAAACTATATAATAAAAAAAGTAACACGTAATTTACCAACAATTTCAATTATTTAAAAAATTTTTAAATTTCAAGTTTCTAAGCGTACGTTTAAATTTCTTTTCCATATTTTGCGTATCACCCATACATACGTATATACATACGTACATACATACGTATATACATACGTACATACATACGTACATGCATACTGTTACGTCCGCCTTCCGTCTTTGCGTGTTGCCTGTGATGATGTGCTGTATCGTCTTCAGGAGATTCCCTAACGCGTCGCTGGGAGATGTTTATAACAACAGCTGACATTTGGATTTTTTGAGCCGCCATCTTAATCTCGCGGCGGATTCGATTTCGTGTGGACATTTCCATGATTGATCCCGTTTTCCTTTGTAAACAAGTTTATCTGTTCTGTGTTCTGTTCTTATATTAAAATTTCTTCTGTTATTTATAATAAATGTTGTTATTTACGACGCGGAGCGTGTGTGCGAATTGTGACGTGCGCGATTCGATAAAACTCGAAGTCGACGCGCTGACGTAACATTTTAGGAACTCGTCCGGGATAATCGGACAACAAGAAGGAACAAGAAAAAAACGAGTTATGGCAGACAAAAATTTCCATCAGGAGTTGTGACGTGCAAAAGATTGTGAGCTGAGACTCCGCTTCGAGCTTCTCCGGAAGCTACGGCAACAGAACCGACATTGGAAGCGTTGATGCTTCAATCTGCGCTACGGGAGATTCGTTAGTTCCGGGAGGAGTGTTTGCAGGAGCAAGCCGAATTTGAAGCACAGATTCAGTAGCGCAACGAGATGCTTCGCGGAATGGAGGAAAGGATGCGTCAGATGGATGCCGATATACAGCTAAGTCGTTTAAATAATAGAAGTAGCTCTAGAGTGAGTAGCTTTCAAGAGGCGGGGGCGCGTGTGGAAATCGGAGCGCAGGAATCGCGAATCTATTAATAAAGAATTAGGTTACAAATTAAAGCCGGATGTTTTTGATGGTAGTGTTCCGTTGAGAGAATTCTTTTCACAATTTGAATTGTTCGCGCGAGCTAACCAGTAGAGTAATGCGACAAAGACTGTAGCGTTAATTTCGTGTTTGAGAGGAAAAGCGCGGGCGATTTTAGAATGCGTTGACGAAATTGAGAGTTTAGGTTATGTAGAGTTGAAATCTAAATTAGAGTTACGCTTCGGAGAGGAATGTAACTCTCAGTCTTATTATTCACAATTCACGAATAGGAAACAAAAATCGGGAGAGGATGAGGCGACTTTGGGCTCCGATATTGAACGATTATCAAAATTGGCATATCCGGAATGCTCTCATCAAGTGCTTATCAATTGATAAAATTGCTTGTGCACAATTCGTTACAGCTTTGTCGAATAATTTTATAAAAAGAACTTTACAGTTAGAGAGAGTCACTTCCTTGGAAATGACTATACAAAGAGCAATGACAATAAAAATAATTCAGGAAAGTAATTTGGAAGTCCAAGAAGCATAGGAATAAGATAGTTCATTTAGATAGACTAGCCTCTCATCATGAGACATATTTAGATATTTCTGGTTACATCCAAAATCCAATTCGAATTTGATTCTTGTTACTTGTTGTTTCGATTAATTTCTTTTATTTTCAAAAGGATTCAATGGTGAGGATGTGGTGTGAAACATCGTACGCTGAAAGAGACTATGGTGTGAAGAATGCAGAAGAGTATTTATTGTTGAAGACTGCTTCACCCGCGGTTTTTGAGCCGTGGTTTTCCGGACGGGTCTTAGAGTGAATGCCGAAGCAGGGATTTAGGGAGTCCTCTTTGAGGACGCCGGGTCCACAGTAGATACCCCTCCCCCCCTTCCACACCCTTGTCCGAAGATTTCCCTATGAAACAACATGATGAATTTATCGCAAGACGGGCGAAGAACAGAAGACAAATATTGAAAGAAGAAGATTTTATCGGAGTCGGTTGGGACCTGAGTATTGGTGTTCAGTACCTGTAACGAGATTTTGAATATTTATGAATGATATCATCGCGAAGCAGCCGCATATTGGCACTTGAAAGATGTATATTGTATATTCAGCTAAATCTCACACGTTGGGAATGATGCCATCCCTGGTGCAAAAGTTTTAATTACTTGTATGTTAGCGCGATTTTATAACCTTGATGATTGTTCTTATGTTTCATGATTTTGACACGATTGTGTAAGATTTGATGTGATATTATCGTGAATAGCAGCCGTACATCGGCGCTTGATCAATGGAAAAAATATTGCGTCGGCAATAATCCCCACCATATTGCAATTTTGCAACACTAATACGTATTTTAAATATGTTCAATACGTTCAATACGTATTGTATTGGCCGCTTGTGTGAAAAATATATAATGTATCCCGCTGGAGGAAACCGCATGAACTATTATATTCCGATTCAAGATGATGAAACTCCACAGTATAAAAAGAAGAAATGTGACAAGTAAGTTTTGATTAACATAATACATATTTTTTCCTTAAATAAATATTTATTAAAATATTCTTTTTATAGCGTTTCATCTGAGCTTTGTCGCGCAGTTCGTATACTTGGCAGAAGATAGCGTTAACCCCAACATCATACAAATATTTGGAAATGGGAATAAGCGTTGGGGTTGTGTCTTGCGTGGAATTAGTTCTTGGCGATAATCGGTGAAATTATCAAATAGTATTATAGCCTTTTGAAACGTGGAAATCATTGATGCAGAAACGTGCGGATATTGAACGACTTGTACAGCTACATCCATTGCGGATTCGAGATTTAATAGTCGAAGTGGTTAAAATATCTGATTCAGATATTTTAAAAATGACAATGTATAATAATTTTTTATTACATGAATCTACAAGCTGTATATTTATTTGATTTTGAAAAATGAATTGATCATATGTATTACTGATTGTGTGAAAATACACACATTGTTAATAAAAAATTTAAACAAATTTATTGAAGTTTGTAACGATCTACCCTTCCCGACGCCACGGATCGGCTCGCCGATTCCAGGATTCGGGAGAAGGAAGAGACTCGGGCTCGCAAATGACACACTCGATTTGGCCAACAAATAATAAAGGTTTATTCGTGCGAATATATCGTACAATATAATTGGCCGACACACATGGGACTCGCGAGTACAATTTGGGTACGGAGCCCGGGTTTCTAACGTTAGAATATGGCGGACATAACTTAGAAAACAACCAAATGGGATCGGCCTATAATAACAGAAACGGTAAAATTAATATAAGAGAAATCGATACACGAGAGAATAATAGAACGGGATCGGATAACAAAATCGGGGACGGCCGCGTCGAATCCGTACTCTTAACGGAAAACCGTGCCAGGACGTGACGTCCGGATCCGAGGATTTGCATTGCTCGGCGGTCTATCCTGAAAAGGACTAGGGACCCGCCGGCGCGCTTGGCGACTTATCCTGAGAAGGACTGAGCGCCGGAGATGCTGTTCCTGACGTCACGAGCGCTCACCGGCTCTCTACTTAATATAAACGGCTTATGGACTACGCGTAGTATGTACGAGAGACGCAAACGCAGGGTCAATCGGACGGAGCTTAAGGCTCCCGGTCGCGGACCACCGGTGGTCGTCGCACGGTGGGCGAAGTCGCCGGTATCGCGAGGAGGCGACGAAGAGAGCACTCTTCGTCGCGGACAACGCCGGTCGTCGAGAGCACTCGTCCCCCGGACCGGAGGTGGTTGGTGTGAGGGAAAGCACTCCCTCGCACCGACAGGACTGGACGCCGAGAGCACTCGGCCGGAGACGAGAGCAGTCGTCTCTTAGACCAGGTTGAAGGAACGGGAGAAGGATCGGTCAACTGGAGACTCAGAGAGCGCTCTGAGGCTTCTAGTGTCCCGAAGATCGGGACCAGGGAATGGTGCCGAGAGCCGTGTCGAACCGGCTTATATACCCGACCGGCTTCCCTTACTTAGGCTCGTGCCGCCCTAGTGAGGGATCGCATCGCCCAGCAGCGGCTCATGCGATGGGCTCGCTGCCTCGCAACGGCGCGGCTATGTGAAATTTTGTGAGGCGCTAAGCGCCGGCCTCTTCTGCGGACGGGTGGACGATCCGCGAGGCTCTCGTAACGACACAAGTCGTTACAAATTTGTTAATGTAACGAAGAAATTTATTCATTTAATCTGGCACGTAGACCTCTAAACGTGTAAACGATCGGTATTGTTTGTGATTCGCTCGTTTGTGTACTATTTTCGGCTTCTCTGGTATGAATTTCTTTTGGAGGATTCTGTAAATTTTCGTTTGGTTGCCATCTATTTGCGAGATATAACAATAAATGCGTGAAGGAGCTCTAGATCGCTCCCAATAAAGAGGAGACTGCAGCCGTATGTTGCATGTGGTGCATATCCGTAAATTAAGGTATCAAATACAATTTTTATTATTCTGATAATAATGAATATGCCCCGTCGAAGCGCCGAAGGTGGTGAATCCACCCCAGATTTTTGTTAGAGTGCTGCTATAAGTTCTATTTAATGAATCTTCATATAATAAATTTTGAAAAGAGATTGTGTCTGATTGGAATTCTTGACCCGTGAAACCTCGGGCGATGGTATGTAATAGTGCACTTTTTTCTGCCGCAATCATTAAGTGATCCCTTAAGTTATCCAAATCTTGTTGTGTATATATTCCACTTAAGAATAAGATTTTGGGAGCTAGGTATTTCCATGATAATTTGGTCATTGGTTTAATTTCATGAGGAGAATTAGTCAGTTAGTGGAAGGGGTGAAGTTAAATTGAAGCCAGATACAATCTACATTATATAGGATTGGTAATAAAGGGTTGCAATTTTTAAGTGTTCCGTGTCTGATTACTATATGCGATTTTGGTGTCATGTATAGTGATGTGTTGCGGAATGTAAGCGGTAATTCGACATAACATGTGTTAGTTTTCCTTAATGAGACCTCTATAGGAATACATTTGACAATGTGTATTCCCTCTCCAGATGAACGGCCCTATAGCCGGGTGACTTCATGATTCGATAAGCGAATTCATCTGGCAGTATTGTCGCAAGGGACAAAGTATTTTGGATTACTTGCTTTTCGAGTTCACATTTTTACATTTTGATTATGTCCTTGTATAATGATGTAATTTGATTTCTCATGTACCTTTTCATGTACACAAACTTAGAGTTCATAAAGGTGAAGAGATCTAAATTTGTTTTTTCTTTAAAAATATTTCCTTTTTGAGTCTCGAAGATGAACAGTTTTGAGTGTTCATTGCCGTAAAGAGTGTATCCGCAGATGGCATGCATGCGTGCAATTGTGAAAGAGAAAATAGTATTTTGGGATTCTAGGGTAAAAATAATGGTATTTTGGGAATTTAGAAAGCTCTGAAATTTTATTGCTGTGCTTTCGTATAACACGTTACATTTATTAAATCCACAGGCAATGTTTTGTATGCTATTCTAGAAAGTGTAACCATTATCCGAGTCTACACAAGTTTCATCAACGAGGTTGCAAACCTTTCCTGACTTTAATATAATTTTTTCCATATTTAAATTTATTGGTACATAAGAGGATTTTAAGAATATTTTTGCAGTTGCTTGTACTGTGACCTCATCCCACCGTAATAATCAGAATACTATATGCCTTTACACGTACCGTCGACATTCACTCTTTCCGAGAGTGTAAAGCTTCTGTAATAAGTATGATTCGGCTATAATCCGTCTATTATTTCTGAATCCCCGATTTTTAGTAATCCTTCTTTATGCATTTGCAAGCACCTAAGGCGAGAGATTTCTTGCAAATAGCTTGCATATCTATTCTGTACTGCCGATACGTGCATACCGCAATAGCTAATCGTTCTTATAATTTCTATTTTACATTGCATCACCTCGGCGTGCGTATATGTTGATAGTTGCAACAATTGTATATAGGTTTTAGTAATGATTGAATGTTTCAATATTAAAGTCGTAAATCCAGAGCGCAAAAGCGAAACTGTTGTTACACAGGTCCCTCCGCAATCGTATGAAATAATCGCTGTCGTGCCAGACGTCGTAAATATCAATATACGGTATACCTAATAACATAAAGATAATATGATTAAAACTCTTGTGTTGTGTATAGTGTCGTAATGGGGAGCGCACTTGGACACAGTATAATTGGACACGGTGCGAATGGACACGTTACAAACAGACACAAAATTTTGGACACGGTTCAATTGGACCCAGTGCATATGGACACAGTAACTTTTGGACATGTAAGAAAATACGCATCATTTCATTCAACTGGACACCGCTCACTTGGACACCGTTTATTTGGTCACAGAAAAACGCGTACCGTTCATTTGCCCACCGCTCGTTTGGAAATCGTTCATTTGCTCACTGTTCGTTTGGAAACCGTTTACTTGCCCACCGTTCGTTTAGATACCGTTCACCTGCTCACTGTTTGTTTGAACACACTTAATTTTTCTAATTCAGCTTTTAATTTTATTAATTCCTCTCGGTGTTCTGTCACGTCTTTTAAAGTATCGTTGTCATGTGTCCTTTTTTCGACTTGTAGGAGTGTCATATTTGACTCTGGTAAATAAGTTTCTATATTTACTTCGTATACGGTTTTTGTCGATTGAATCGTCATGTCTGGCGTCAATTTACATTTTCCTTTTAACAAAATTTTTCCTGTATTTTTAATAATTCTTTTGCGTTCAGTTTGCTTATCGCATTATATATTTATTGGTCTGCCTTAGTTGCGTATAGCCAAGTATGTGGCTGTGTAGTCTAGTCCAAATCGCGTTTATTGAGTTTATTGTTTTTGTTTTGCAAATGTGTGTTGTTGTGACTGTGTGTACAGTTGTATCTCGCACGGCTCGTTCCGATTCGTGCAATAAATTGATATCGCATTTTCGTATGTATACTTAATGTTTTGTTTTATACACTTTTTTAAGTCGTTTTCCGATACTCTAAGATAAGTTAGTTTTTCCTTATCTACGGCAATTATATTATTATTTATTTGTGTTACAATAAATGTATTATTATTATGTGTAGATACGGGAAGTGTAATTACTTTTATAATGTCGTAACTTGGTTGTGTAATTAACGGAAATTTTAGTATAATATAAACATTTCTTTTATCGTAAAACGCGCTTATTGTGGTATGATCCTCTATTGCTAACCAATCTTCGGCGTATATTTTAAAGGGGAAGTACAGTCCCTGTTGCAATTGTTGCGTCGCTTCTTTTAGACTTGTAATAATTGCTTCTATTGGCATTAATTTCGGGTGCATTGTTCCTTTTCGTGTGTACGTTAGATATTCAATTATATTTTCCGCGTATGAGTTCTGTAATGACTGCGGTAATTATTATGAAATGTTTATTTATTTTGGTGCGTTCCATGTATACTATCACCCGTTGTTGCAGAAGTTTTTCGTTCCGATCTATTATATCTTCTGTCTTTTCAATGTGTGCTATAGTGTTATTTAATATTTCGATTTGATTTTTTGTTACGTGTTGTATTATTTGTTGCTTATTTTCTAATAGATTTAATTGTTCATTGATACGTTTTTCATCATTCGCGTCCATCGTTCCGAATAATGATTTCGCTATTGAACCTATTCCGTTTATCAGTTCTCTACTTCGGTTAGTCGATGGTTGATAGATTGTTTGAAATTGTGTCATTATGTTTTTAAGATATCTGGCTTCCCTTTTTGCTATTATATCGAGTGCACTACATGCATCCCGATGATAGTGATTTTGTAATCTCATGGTGTCGCTCATTTTTTCAGTTTCTTTTAAATAGTTAGATATTTGTTCGTATCTTTTGTTTAATGTGGTTAGGTCCAATTTAATGACTAACTTCCA